>VDFB02112737.1:0-18306 GCA_007258455.2 Sequoia sempervirens
ATCTTGCATGCATTCAAGGCCTGTAGATGACTCAAGGTGATTTTAGGGTTCCCCTACACCTTGATGTATATAAATAAAGAGCTTTTGCTCATTTTGTAAATAACTTTTGCTTGAGAGAGAAATATATCTTTAGCGACCTACCTTGCCTTTTTCGATCTTACCTTTTTTGGTATTTGTTCATGTGTCTTTACTATTACGATTAAGTGTTATGCCACATAGGGTTTCATGCAATTGTAATGGTGAATTCTTTCCATAGTTTAGATAAATCTGTTTTGTGCATCTTTACCATTATGATCAATTGTTATGCCACACAGGGTTTCATGCGATTATAATGATAAATCTGTTTTGTGAGTCTTTACCATTATGATCAATTGTTATGCCACATAGGGTTTCATTCGATTGTCATGGTGAATTCTTCCCATAGTTTAGAGAGATCTGTTTTGTGCTTAATAAACTTGTTCAGATTGAGATGATAGTTGCCCCACCTTGCCTTCAAGTAGAGAATCTGCACTTGGTTATCATGTGTTGTCGTGGACAATAAACTAATTCGGATTGAGATAATAGATGCGCCACCTTGCCTTCAAGTAGAGAATCCGTATCTAGTTTATTGTGTGATGTTGTTACCAATAAACTTGTCTAGATTGAGCTGATAGTTGCACCACCTTGCCTTCAAGTTGAGAATCTATACACGTTTATCGTCTGATAGTCAAACCTTGCTCCGTTTCCTCATGCTTTGTTTTCTTGAAGAGATTGGATAGAATTTAAGTAATTAAGTTTAGTTGTAGTTAGTGGATCTGCAAAACTAGAAAATACTCAGCTGCAACGTATAGTTTTTTCAAGAAAGACTTGTACCTCTATAGCTGAAACAAAAAGACAGGACATAGTTTAGTTTATTTCCCTTTGCAAGTATTTTTGTCAAAGCACAACGAGGGAGCTTCCCCTCCTAATTTGAAGAGCACTCATTGCGTAGTGTGCATAGGCTGTTCATAACAACTTTTACTCCAGAGGTGTTAGTTGTTACGCCAACAAAACCTAAACTCTGTAATTGCTTTGAGATTTTTCGCTATGATGAAAGCATAAAGGATAAAGGAATTTTGTGAACTGTTATAGTTAATGTGCTCATAGGCACATATGCAAAATATGGAAGCATACACAAGGGAAGCGAATTGTTCAAAAAAACTCCTCAAAGAAATGTGGTCCCATGGAATGCAATAAGTGTTCATAATGGACACTCTGGTTTTCACATGTTAACTTTGTCACATAATGCAATTTGACATGAAGAATGTTGAAGGCATGACATGAACAATAGAACTATTTAACACTAAACTCTATGCCTGTAATAATTATTGCAAAAGCTGTAAATGCCATAGATGAAATAATATGAATAAAATTTGAGTTTTTGCTTTTCTTGAAATGCAATGAAAAAATTGCTATAAAGGCATAACACAAGGTTCTGTAACATATTGCCACTCATGTTCCTAATTTCTTTGGACATAAATGCTTTACACATTTGATTGCAATAGTAACATGTATACAAAAATGGAACAATAGAGATCATAAATCAGTAGTTTTAAGTCTGAGTATATATGTAGCTTGAGACATATAAGCTCAATTTGGCATTTACGAAAACAACTGTTGTCTACGGTGAAAGAGCTAATTAGTGTTCCTATATGCGATATCCATAGAACAGAATAAATTGCTACAAGGCTAGAGTGGCACATCCATAAATGCATGGACACATGTATACGCAATTGCATACAGGGATACGTAGAAGCTTAGATGAATACATGCATACATGAAAATGTGCATATGTGCATATGGACATAGAGGCATAAATACATGTAAATATGCATAGATGCAGGGAAAGCAACAAATGGATTTCTCTATACAGGGATGTACTTTATACATTAGAATGCATGATGGAAAAGTGACTATAAAGTACAATGCATAAAAGTAGTGTCGAGACTTGGTTGCATTAACAGCATAAAATAAAAAAAGCCAGAGGAAAATAACTATTTATTGCCTCAAGTAACTTGTTTATGGGTCTAGAGTGTGCAACCATAACAACTTCTACTCAGTCACCATAAACTCTTGAAAACATAATAAACAGAGAGCGAATATTGGAAAAGCTAGAAACGACAGAATGCAAAAGGAAACATTTAAACTATATAGTTTGAATGGCATTATGCATAGAGGGCTAATAATTATTGAACATATATGTCGGATGTACATAGAGAACCACTGTCTTTGTAGGTGCAAAAAAAAAATAGATTTTCAGATGTCCATATTTGAGAAGACTTTAACATAGTAACCTATAAAAGTGTCTAAATGTATAATAGCAATAGAGTATTTTAAAACCAAAGATGTCTTTAACATGTCAAAACCAGTGAAATGTCTTGGAGCATGGAAAGGCAAAAAAGTTAAAGTCTGAACAATGTAAATCTGTACTCCTATATTCCTAGTTTCCTGTAAAGCCAAGAAAATGCTACGTATTAGAAACATAGTTTGTATGGATGGTGATTTGAGGTGTTGGTTCACAAGAGAAAAAGTTTACATATGAATGACTTTTTTACCTTCTGGTGATGTTTCCTATCTATTTGCCAATGCAAATGGCTTCAACAATGGCATGGTTTTGGTCAAGGCTAAAATGTCCTTCAGCGCTGAAGTCCCATAGGATGAATATCACTGCTGACTTGTCCTTGATATAGTCTTCATAGCCGAGGTTTTGCAGTTTGGGCAATAGATGGTGCATGGTGACTTGGTCAATTGAAGACTGAATTGTTTGATTGTCATAAGTTGTAATGATAGTTTTAATTTGCAAACAAAATGTATAATTGACTTGTTGGTTGCACTGTTTGTAGTGAGCAGTTTTTTCTTGGAGTGTCCCATAAGCAGTGAATTTGCATTTGCATTTTGGACAGCATGCATGAAATGGATTGGAAAATGCATTTGCTGCTTTTAGAGTACCAGAAACCTATAGAATATGGTTCAAAATTGTTAGAGGAGACAAAAAATACAGGTTTGGATCACGCGGTGATTGAAAAAAAAATATAGATGTCACTACCTTAAAGTGTTAGAACCATGTAGGACTTCAGTTTCTTTTGTATTCAACTACGATGAATGGTGACCAACATAATATTATTGTTCTTTTGATCTTTCGCACAGGAGTGAAAACATTGCAGGTCTTAACTTTATTTGTATGCACAAGCGGTCTTAGATTTTAAAGTATTGTTGCTCATGTTGGGCGTAGCAGCGCTTTTAGCGGTCAATGAGAATTAGATTTTGTTCTGAAAATTTTTTTATAGAGACCAACATTAAAGCGAAATGGTTGACCTTGAAAGAACGGAAGAATTTTTGGAGCCAGAAATGTCTGATGCTCGCCGTGGTGCGTACTTTGATGTCGAAGCTAATAGAACTGGTCACCGTTCTTAGCACCAACTACTAGCGCAGCTATTGTGCCAGTTGGGTACTCATTTATAGTTGTTAGCAGCTAGCTGATAGTCGTACTTGGAATGAATTTGTACTCTTGATAGAGGTGTGGGATGTTTTCAGTGGTGCTTATGTCTATTAAAATCAAAATGCAATCCACAGTCACCTCTGGTAAAGTAATCTATGTCCGGTGCAACTTGAATCTAAATTGAATGGATTGACCCGAGACTATTAACAGGCTCATGTTTACTTTTTGCAGGGTTTCCACTAACTTACTTTAAACGATTTGTGTTTTCTACTTTATTTGATCTGTTAAATCAGCACGCAACATTTCCCGTGTTTTGTTGGCCTTATCCAATGTTGCTTTGTAGACAACAAGCACATCACCTTGGAAGGTGTCTCCAACTCTTTTTGCATTTAGTTGTTCGATTGAAACAATCTTAGGTTTCTTGACTCTTGTCCTACAAGGAACAAGGATAATGTCAATTGAATGCTAATTTAATATTAGCAAGCTGGGAAAATGGCGGTACAATGAAGAACCAAGCACTTTACCGTTGTGATGACTCTTCCTGTACAATTTGCACTTGTTTTGCCTGTCTTTTTGATACATCTTTTGGCATCTTGCAAAGAATTGGAACAATGTTATTTGAATATTTGTGATTTGGGTGAATGAGTATGAAGGAATAATACTATGAGTGCTTTACCGTTGTGCTGATTCTTCTTGTGTGGGTTGTATTTGCTTTGACTGTCTTTTAGTTTCATCCATAGATCTCCTGCAAATAATGGATATAGCATTGAAAAAGGCATTGCAAAGCATAAAAGTGATATAAGGCTATAAGTTCTATAAAGTTGAATTTGTCTGTTGGGCAACATGCAATTTTAGGAAAATTGGATTGTGATCAGTCCAATATGCTTTTGATTTATGGATAGAGCATATATTTGTAGTCGTGTTGGACCAAATGTGGTCAATGACTGACTTGCCCATGCTGTGTTGTTGGTCCAACACAAATTGTATATTGTTCTGCTGCATATAACTGTGAAGTATTTTTTTGCTTATGCTTTCAGAGAATATGTTCACATTAAAATCGCCTAAAATGTACATGTTTTCTGAATTTGTGGATGCAATAATTATTTGCAAGATTCTGATTACTTCGTCTATGGCAGTTGCAGGTCTTGCATAAATATTACAAACATTGAGTTCATTGTTAGATAGCATTACTGTTGATATGATGGCTTCAATATTTGATGTTTCATGTTGTTTTTATTTTGACAGGAATAAATGTTTCCTGGTTAAAGTTGATATGCCATGTATGTTATGTACAAAGAAGCTATCAAAATACTACAGCAAGATATTTAGCTCAAAGGGATGCATATGTGTTTCTTGGAGACACAAGATATCAGATTGCATTATGCCATAGTCATTGACAATGTCTTCTGCATGTGCTTTCAAGCTACGAGTGTTCAATGTACATAGGAGCAGATGTGTTTTGTTTTTTGAACATGTACTTTGGTTATCAAATTGCCATTGTGCACATGTCTGGAGATGAGACATTTCTAGTTGTATTTTGTTTTTAACTTTGAAGTTTTTTGTAGTTAAAGGTTGTAACAGAAATAATGATTCTAATGATTTTGTTCGTGATAGAGCTGTATACGTTAGCCCATGCTATCTAATGCTTGCGGGATCAAAAGCCAAGGCCTCCATTGTTAATCCTTGGGATCGATGTATGGTTCATGCACATGCTACTTGTATTGGGAATTGTTTTCTAATTGTAATTTTCTTGTTTGTTGTTATTTTCTAGATTGGCCTAGCAATGCGTTGTATAGGCACCCAGTCTTTGTCAATGATAGTAGAATAGCATTGTGCTAGTTTTGTGCATTGATGATGTCCAATTGATGGGTCATTAAATTTAATCTAGACAATATCAATATTTTTTTGTGCTGTATATGCTTTAAAAATTCCATCTGAACCGTTGACGAGGCCATCTTGAACATTGTAATTGCCTGCATAAAGTTCAACAAGAATGTTTGGTTTCAAGCATATTTGTGATGGAAGTGTCGTTGTGTGACTGTATACTCGTATTGCATTAAGGTCGTCCTCAAGTTCATCTATTGCATCTAGCACTATCATTTGGGTTGGAATGATTGATAGCATTTTGTTGTTATGTGCTTGAACATCAATTCTCCTATAGAAAAGGTGCGGAAGCAATGGATCAAATGGTACGGGACGAAAGAAAATTTTGTTGAGATAGTCTATGTCATGAGTTGTCTGAATGCCTACTCGTAGTCTATTAAGGATTAAAATAAATATTTCATCTTTTTGTCTCATGGTAGTCACCAATGAATAGCATTTTATATGGTCTTTCTAGAAACTATAAGGCATTAATTCAATTGGAGTAGGCCTATTTTCAAAAATCACAGAGTCAAGGACAGGTTGTGCCTGGTAAAGGTCACCACAAAATATTGTATCAAGGTTTCCAAAGTATGTTGTAGGCATTTGCATTATGTCTCGTAGTCTTCTATCAATATACCGTAGGAATGTTGAGCCAACTAATGATATCTCGTCTATAAGAAGTATGCACAATTGATCATAGTGCTTTGACATAGTGTCAAGCACTTCAGTGTTCAGTGGCAGGAATTCTGATGTATTAAAAGGTATGTGAAATGCTGAATGTAATGTGAATCCCCCTATGTTATATGCTGCTTTACCTGTATATGCAGTTAATAAGCCCTTGGGTTTGTCTGGATTATTGTCAACAAAATTGCTATACATGCGAATGAGAGCTTGGTAGATGGCCTTTGCTGTAAAAGTCTTTCCTGTTCCAGCTCCCCCAGTAAAAAACAAGTGCAATGGCTTTTGTGGATTTTTCATCTTTTTTATGAGAACATCTTTAACAATTGCTTGTTGTTCTTTATTTAACATTTGTCTTAACTTGTAGTATTCATTGTTATCTATAATCTGTGGGTGCTTTGCAATTTCAAATCCATTGGAATGCATGGTATTTGGGTTAGAATGACCTATGTTTGGAAGGTCTGTTTGTATGTCATATAGTTCTTTCTGGCGAAGCTTTGCTTGCATTGGTAGGTCAATGAGCTTTTCATCTTCAAGAGACTGAAGATCATTTATAGCTTTGTCAATGTCACCCCATGAGGAGTTTGTGTTGTGGATGAAATTTGCACTATTTGTTTGAATGGTTTGTCCATGGTACATGTATGCATGTTCCCAAGAGTCAAAGTTTTGTTTGAGTGTATGCTCATTAATGGTAAATGGAACATAGAGAACCAATTGCTCTCTACAATGATTCTCTATATCAAAGTGTTTGTTGAAATTGATAAACCGTACCACATTTGGTTTGGCCTTTGGTTCAATTGTAGCACCATATTTGTTGTATCTTGAAACAAATTCTGCAAGACATATGTCCACCATTGTTTCAGGACGTTTTAAATAGTAGTCTATAATAGATTTCGCAAGAACGTTTTCTGATTCGTCTGGCTCATTGCTCAATTGTTTAACAGATTTTAGTATAAATGTGCGATCATTGTCAGATCGTGTATCAATGAATATACATTTTCTTGAACTGTAGTTTAATGGCAGTGACAAAACAATATGTGCAGCTTGTTGTGATGACATTTGTTGAAAGTTAAGCATGGCGTTTCCAAGTTTACTCACCATTCGTATTGCATCAATATTGTCTTGCTTATGGTCTGTACGTATTCTTTTGAATGCATATGTCATTGACTTGTCTACTTTTGCAATATATGAGCTACAATACATTGCAGCAACATATGCATTGAGGACAAATTGTGCACTTGTATTAGCCTTCCAAAGATCTGGAATTTTCCTTGAAAAAATATTGTTCCATATTTGTGATGGTTTTCTTTGTAAAAAAAGCGTGGGCCTGTTTAATGTTGAGCTCAAAGCTTCAATGTATTCATTGTCAATTAAGTTTATTTCTTTTAAGAACATTTGAAAAGTGAATGTTTTGTCATAGTTTGCTTTTTGGAGTTTTGCAAAGATGTCAATGGCATTTGCAGTTATCACTTCAGTCTTTTGGAGTATTGGTAAAAGTATAGTTGACTTTTGCATTGGTGGGAAAGGAAAATTGTATCTACAAAGTCGTTTTCTTGATCTCTTGCATTTCTTTGTATGATGATGTTTGTGTAGCATTGCTAAAGTAGGTTCCAAATTTTCGGTGTCGCAAGTAATATACTTATCAACAAAAGCTATGATGTCTGCGTTGTTATCTTTGTGTAGATTGGTGCATTTTTAACCCATATGAGGAAATGATCATGTTCATTTCCTCGATTTTGGAACTCAGTGACTGAGAAGTAATCAATGACATTTCCAAAGAAAGAGTCATCTGTAAGTATCAATTTTTTAATTGCATTTATTCTATGTTTATAGTAACGTGCACAAGTGATAGGGTCTTTCTTGATTAGTTCAAATTTGTCAATGTGTGTTGGGTCATTAGATTCTTGACGGTTTTGTGCTGATTGGTGTAGATTGTGTAGCTCTTGTAATGTTTGAATTAGTGGATCCCAATTTTGCTTAGCACTAGTGAAAGTGATGAAAAATGTCGGTGGTCCTAGTTGTCGAATCATAGCAAATACATTTTTCTTAAGTTGTTGTGAATAGTCTGGAGAGATTCTTATTCTTTTGAAATCAACATATCCAATATCTGATTTAAGAATTTTTTCTAGATTTGGTTTGTGTTTAATGTCTTTTGCAAATAGCTTTCATCCTTTTAACTGGCCTTTTCGGATTCTTATTGTCATTGTAGACAGTACTTGTTGTATTAGTACCTTAATAGCTTTGAAAAAAATGTTTGTTGTATGATATGCAAATTGTCTTTGTGACTGTAAGAGCTCCCAGCGTACTATTTTTTGATATGTAAAGTTTTTTACAATGTCATTATCACGTGGTTTGCCAAAGAATAAAGTTGGGAAATTCATTTCTTCAGCATACATGTCCTTAAATATTCCAATTGGATACTTGTCCTCTGCAGGTGCAATTTCAATAATCTTGTCTTCCATGTTATGGATACTTCTAGACTCAGTAAATCCATGTATCAATGTTTCTGATGGGTTTTCATTTTCCATTTCACTATCTGATTCTGTTTCACTTGTATTTTGTGGACTATTGTCTTCGTTTTCTTGAGTGCATTGGAGAACTTCTTGCCAATCTTGGTTTATGTGGACTTTGTGCATTTTGTATAATGGTGTCCTTGTTAATTGAGTCAAAGCTTGCATGATGACATTTGGGCACACCATGCCTTTTTGAAATGCATTTTTGTATTGTAAGCGCCTTTTCAATGAAACAACAATTGTTTGTGTGTTGTTAATTGATTGTGGTAATGCTCTTTGTACAATGTTCATGTCAACAGGAACATTTATAATAGAACCTGTTAGGCCTATTTGAGACCTTTTGAACCCTAGTTCCCAAATCTGTGCAAATGCAATTCTAAGTGAGACAAGTCGTTCTTCTAGCTGAGTTAAATTTTGCACATAGCACAATGGTCTATTAGTTCTTATTTTCTATGGGGTAGCATACTTTGGAATAGTGGACTGTTTTAATGCAAAGTAGCATACATGGCATATGAAATCTGTGAATGGTAAGGAATCTGATTGTAGTAGCTTACAGTATAGTTCTTTTTGTTTTTCTTTGAATGTCCTGATGTCCTTGTTCAAACAGAGCACTTGGAAAATTGCACATGGGTATTTTGGTGTATCTTGTATTGCTGTTTTATAAATTTCTATTGGTGACAATGTTTTTTTTTTCTTTGGACTGGTAGGTATACTTTCTTTTTGTTTTTCTTTTCTAATCAAGTTCTTCAGGTGATTAAGTCTTATTGTTGATTTATGTTTAAAATTGTTTGCTGTGACAAATGGTGTCAAATTCTCCTTGTTTTTTTGGCAAAGCATGTGTCTTGTTCAAGTAAGTAATTTTGTATTGTGGACGACTTCTGATCAACTTTTTAAGTTGGAGTAAGATTGTTGAGCATTGGCGAGTTAGATTTTGGGCTTTGATTCTTAGAAGCGGCTCAAAATGTCCAGCCAGAGGGTTTGTATCATGGAACAATATAGAGACTGATTATGTATATCCAGAATCATTGAAATCTAAGTACTTTCTTGATGTTGTCAATGACCAGAGGCTTATTTGTATTTTCAACCATTTGGATATCCAGTGAATGCAAAACAAGTCACCCCACAATCCACATTCAGTATGGTCTGTGCATGGTCTTGCAGACAATCGCATTTTGCGGAAGTATATGTTTCTTGGTCATGTACTTTGTGCAATGTATATAAAGTATTAGGATTTAGTTCATTGTTATATGATTTAATTGCTTCTTTGTCCTTATTTTGAAAACAAGTTAGGAAATGATCTATAGCTCCATTTTGTAATTGATTTGAGGTGTACTGATTGTTAAGTAGTACTTGACGCGAGTCAAACAAACAATCGCCAACATTGTATGCAAATGTGCTTAATCTACAAAGGCCTTCAGCCCTAAGGGCATTGTCAATGTTTGATATTCGAGGATACTTTGTGCATAGTTTTTTAATTTCATGTGAACCTACAGGCTATTTTGAAGTTACGTTTTGTGTTTCAATTTTTAACAATGGTTCGAAGTGTCCACTATAAGAATTCATGTCATGAAATAGTATAGAGACTGATTCTGTGTAATCAGAACTATTGAACTGTAAGTACCTTCTTGCTGTTGTTCTTGACCAAAGGCATATTTGTATATTCAACCATTTGGATATCCAGTGAATGCAGAATAAGTCACCCCACAATCCACTTTCAGTGCAATCTGCCTGTGGCTTTGCAGATAATCGCATTCTGCAGAAATATGTTTGCGGATCATGTACTTTGTGCAATGTATATAGAGTATCAGGGTCTAGTTCATAGTTGTATGATTTTATTGCTTCTTTGTCCTTGTTTTGAAGGCAACTCAAGAAGTAATCTATAGCTCCGTTTCGTAGTTGAATTGATGTGTAGCAATTGTTAAGCAGTAGTTGTAATGAGTCAAACAAACAATCGCCAACATTGTATGCAAAAGTACTTAATCTGCAAAGCCCCTCACTCTTAAGCGCGTAGTCAATGTTTGATATTTGGGGGCGCTTTTTCAATTCATAGGTGTCAACGTCTATCATTTTCTTTGTTTATTTTGTATCCTAATGTGTTTGAGAACAACAGATGTTATGTGTGAATAGTATCAAACGCTATCATCTAGATTACAAAATCTATAGTTTTATCCTATGTCGCCTATGTACTTTTACTCAATAGCATTCTATAGTATTAATCATGTTGTCGAGCATCTTGGAAGATAATAATCTCTATATATGTTGGAAAATGGATATTTGGGGGCGCTTTTTCAATTCATAGGTGTCAACGTCTATCATTTTCTTTGTTTATTTTGTATCCTAATGTGTTTGAGAACAACAGATGTTATGTGTGAATAGTATCAAACGCTATCATCTAGATTACAAAATCTATAGTTTTATCCTATGTCGCCTATGTACTTTTACTCAATAGCATTCTATAGTATTAATCATGTTGTCGAGCATCTTGGAAGATAATAATCTCTATATATGTTGGAAAATGGATCTTGAGTAGTAGCAGAAGCCTAAATGACATATTATACAACAAACAATTTTTTAGAAGCACAAGGGAAAAATAGTATTAATTCTTCAACTTGACCTTGTTATCCACTGTCCCCCACCAGGATTGTATGTACTTATTCCTGTTACATTGACAAATTGGATAAATGAGTACAATGCATGATGTATACTTTCAATGCCACAAACACAAAACAATATTTTCAGGTAGCTTTGTTTACATGCAAGAAATGGTGGATAAGAATCTTTTTTGCTCACATTGTCAATCTCAGGCTATGGTCTTTAAATGTTTTGTGTAATTGGATTCCTTTGTTTCTATGTACTTCTAAGTGACTGATTTTCTCAAAGAGCAAATAATTTTAAAAGCTATTCACATAAACATGAATTAAGTGGCATGTAGAGAATAGTTTCATAAATCATTTCTATTTTAAAAAAATCAGGGAAATGCAAAGGCATTGATTGATCAAAGAAGATCTATGGCTTTTCTTATTTGTGGGAATAGCTTTAAAAATCATTTGAGTTTTAAAAATTTGAGGAAAATGCAAAGGCATAGGTCCATTGAGCAAAAGCGAAGGCATAGATCAATTAAATAATTAAAAAAAGAGATTAAAACTCAGAGGTACAGGCACACAGTGCATAAATGCAAAGTAAATGCATTAAATAGCATGTGGGTGGATGAGAAACTGCTGGAATGGCTTGGTGGACATGTATAGCTAGGCTGCTTTGTTCATTTGTTATAGACTTAAGTCACTTGTTAAGCATGACTATTACTTTGCGCAAATTGTTTTTCTATTCTACAAGTCTTTGTTCTAGGAGAGTCTACAGTGATTGAGCAGACTTTGTTATAGTTACAGTGTCCAGAACCAGAAATGAGTTACTTGAGGCAATAAATTGTTTCTTTCCTCAGTTTTCTCTTACTTTAGAGGGTTAAAGCACACAGTGGAATTGGCAATGTGAGCAAAAAAAATTGTGGTTAATGTCATTTTGCATGTAAACAAGACCATGGAAAAATATTGCGTCATGTCTATGAGTAACGTAGTACATCATTCATTGTACTCATGTGCCATGTCAGCTTTTGAAATTAACTTTGTGGTCTTTTTTTGCAATACAGGAAGATTAAACACACGTTCACTTGCACAATGCATAGCAACTTGCCACATATATAAGTAGTCTTATGAACAAAATTGCCTTAAATGCATATAGGTAAAAACCAGTTGACATAAAACAAAGACTTATGACTTTATAGGCTATTTGAAACTGTAAAAAGGGTTTAAAAATTGCATTCTAGCAGTTCATTCTATTCTATGGATATTGTATAGAGGAAGTATAACTAGTTAACACATAAGCAAAACTTGTTCTATTTTTCGAAGACAAATTACTATTGCAATTGTGGAAAATGCATTTTCCTGTTTCTATATGTGCAAGCAGCCTTTTAAATCATTTATGTTCAAAGAAATGAGGAATACAAGATGACAAAATGAAAACATGAAAAAGAACTTTGTGCAGTCATTATATTGAAGAATTTCAATTGCATTTCAAGAAAAGCAGAAAGACAATTTGGAGAGCTGACCTTGCAATCTGCTATTGAATGATCAAGTATACTTGCAACAATGTACAAATTCTGGCTGTTATTATAGGCACAAGTAATTTTTCCTAGTACAATGACAAAATTGAGAAGTGAGCAAACTGTAAAAACATATACTATTTCATCTACAACCATGGGAAATATTCCTAGAAGCGCATATTTGGAAAACTCTGCATTGTTTTTTTCAAAAAAAGAAGAAGGTTAATATGCTAACCTCACATTGCAGTTTGTGCGTGATTGTTTAAATACAGTTGAAAGCACCAATCCCTGTTACAAGGACAATTTAGACAAATGAGTACAGTGAGTGACATATACTATGTAATTCATAAAAACAAAACAAAATTCTCATGTAGATTCATTTCGACGAGAAAGAACCTAAGTAAGAACTTTTGTTTCTTATAATGCAAATTGCATTTTATAATTTTAAAATACTTATTGTTATTTGTGTACCCTATAATATAGAACATTTTTTGCATTTGCATGCATTAGTGTAATTCTGTTATTGCAATGGTGGCATAAGCTCTTTAAGAGCAATCAATGGAATAGATGCCATATTTGCTTAAGCGACTGAAGAAGTGTAAATAAGCCATGGCAACCTGTTAATACTAAGCCAAAAAACAACACAGACCTGTGCTAGCACTGTTAAGTTCTGATAAAAACAATTTCTAGCTACTGTTTAATGCTAGACCAGCTATCACTTAATAGTGAAAGCCAGATAAATATTGATTTTCTAACTAAATGGGGTCATTTCATTTCCATTTGCATAAGTTTATTTTGTACCATTATGTAGCACTTACTATTACTTGTACAATCAAGCCACATGCAAGTAGAATTCATAACTCATGGCATTTAGATACACTCAAGGAGAAATACAAACCAAGGTTGTTGGCATCCTGATAAGAAAGATGATGACATACATCCAATTAATGTATGCCACAACATCTTATTCAATGAAGATGATTTGGATAGGGACGTTACAAATGAGCATCCTTATTGGTGTGTGAGTAATCCTCTTTTTCAAGACTTCTCAAGGAAATTGCATGCGAATACTATCAGTGAACAGGTGGAATCAGATTTATTAATTGACTTTGATTGATGGGTCAAATGTGCACAAGGATAGTTATAATTATTTCTTTGTTTTAATTATTATGTATGTAAATACTATTTAGCAGTTACCTAATTAATTAGATATGAAATGATAGAAGGGAAAAGAAGATTAATTAATTAAGATAATTTGATTCATTAATTAATAAGGTGAATTATCATGTAAAAGTACATAAATTAGAAGTTTGGAAAAAATCCTCTTTCCTTTATGCTTTAATGACAACGAGAAAGCTGAAAGCAATTGTGGAGTTTAGGCTTATATCTGTAAATTGCATTTGCCTGACAGCCTGCAAAGCCTTCTCAACACATTGTCCACATATTGTTTGAAAGGTCCCATTATGGCACATGCTAACAACACAGTGGCTCTAAAGTTTGCACTATGGAACAATTTTGTAGTAATTGAAGATATGTAATCTTTAGAGGACTCATAAGCACCAAGTTATCGTTAAGCTCCCATATTGTACATTGGAGAAAAGACAATTGTTCATTCGAGGAACTAGTCTATCAAGATTAGCGTAGGCTAAGCACTGTGAAACCCAATCTGCCTATGGACTCTAAAATAAAAGAAAATTGATGAAAATAACTATTTATTGCCTGAAGTAACTTGTCTACAAGTGTCCTTTTTGGAACCATGACAACCTTTTCCCTGTCACTGTAAACTCTCGTAGAAAAGACATATAGACACACACACATATATATACATATGTATATATATGTACATATACATCCATGTAGACACACATAAATGCATGTATGGACACAAACATATATGCATGCATCCATATACACATAGATGCATCTATACACACATACATATATGCATAAATACATATATGCATAGATATATCCAGAGACATATGCATACATGCATATATGCATCTACAAATGTTTACATAGATATGCACATAGATAAATGCATATGTACATAGAGACATGCATACATACATACATGCACCGACACATCAGGCACAAAGTGATAGTGATAATCCAACTAAAGCACTATGAAACACAGCTTCATTATGCACTTAAAATAAGAAACTGTGGAAAATAACAAATTATCACCTCAAGTAACTCATTTCTGGGTCTGGACTCTGCAACTATAACATCTCCTGCTCAGTGGCTACAAACTCTTCCTCAGAACACGCGCTTACAGAACACAAAAACAACACACGCAAAGTAATAGAGATGCATAGCAGGTGGCTTAACTCTATATTAAATGACCAAAGTACCCTGGCCACGCGTGGCCACCAAGCCATTCCAACACCTTCACCTCGAGCCAGATGCCATTTAATGCATTTAATTTGTATTCATGCAATACGTATGTCTACTCGCCAGTTTTATAAACTATGCCTTTGCTTAAATTTATTTAATCAATTTATGTGCTCGCATTTTCCTGATATTTTAATGCATTTAATTTGCATTCATGGATTACGTACCTCTAGCCACTAGTTTTAAAACTATGCCTTTGCTTAAATTTATTTAATCAAGCTGTGTGTTCGCATTTTCCCAAATTTTCAAAACAAAAATGATTTATAAAGCTACTCAGACGAATAGGGAAATAGATAAATGCTAATTTTCCAATATAAAAAATAGCTCTCCAAATTCAAACTATACAAAAAAATAAGTAATATGTTCAATGCCGAAATGTGATTGCCCAATGCTGCCAGTTAAAAGCATTCCAACCGAATGCATGAGTATTCCTGGCTTGACGCTAGGAACCAATAAAATTCAGACTATACAAAACAGTTTATCCAAGTGAGTGCTATTAGGTCTGTTATCTTCAATTTCAAACTCCTTTGACTTTAATGCATTTTCTTTGATGGTAGGATATGGAGATTCTTTTTTATTGAGAGTTCGGAACAATATGACAAATCTTTTTGATATACTGTGTTTAGCACATTGCAACAACAAATAGATACAAAGACTGTGCAAGCCTTCTTTTAGAGTTTGGAGCAGAAGTAAACAACATAGGTACCCTTGAATACTTGTTTGTGTTCTCATTCTACAAGAGCATTGTAGAGTTCTGAATGTTGTTTTTAGTTGCTTGTTATTCAGTATGTGTAAAAGTGAGGTAAAAAAATTGAAAAATCATAATGAATTAGAAAGCTCAAGAATCCATTGTTTTTTCTATTTTCCAAATTCTTGATTGTTTCATTTAACAAAATAAAGTTCTTGACCAGATTCTTGCTAAACTAAAACAGATGGAGGAGGAAGTGTGTCTCTGTCAGAAGCAGTTCTTGGGTGATATGAATTGATAGCAAAATTACCAGATACCCTTTTTGCATTACTGTATGTGTATTTTGCAAAAGTAATATGATAAAAAATCAATGTTCATAAAAGCTTTTTCACAGATTATTGGAGTTTAAACTGTTACTTGTTTATGCTACATGTCATTGTATTTCATAGCTTATGTTTCCTATGCATTCCTTGTTTCCAATTCCTGGACCTTGTCTATATTTCCACATTGTGAATATATGTCTATGATAGCATTTTCAACTGTTATATCTACCTATAAGCCAATACATAGCTGCTGGGGATAAATAAGTGTGGGCAATATTATAGAGACAAACTTATTTCAAGTGCCTTAAATTCATTGTCATCTTAGAAATAGGTTTGTACTTTTTTGTGATATCTACCAGTAGCAAGGGAGCAATGAAGGACCTGGCTAACAATTGCATCTTATGTTTTTATTCCCTCTTGTTTGGACTAAGAATCTCCATTTGTGGTATAATCATATAGTTTGTTTGGCTATAACTTGGAAAACAGGGGCTTGATTGCATTGCACAGTTATAAATTCATTTTTAATACATTATGGCTATACCTGATCTTATTAAGGTGGCAGAACATGGTAAGCAATCCAACAAAATGATGTGTAATTTTAGTCATTTGCCATATGTAGACAAGTTTTGATGGTAGAAAGGTAGACAACAATAATATAGTGTGGAGTACAGTGGAGGCTTATGCAAAGATGAAAATAGTCAGCTCTTCCGGCAATTTCTCAAGACTCTCTAAGTTAATACAGTTAGTCTAGGAATATGTGGGGTATACATATGATGATTGAAAAGAAACTCTATTTGTAGCAATATAAGACAAAGAGAGAAATATTATTTTTTTAATGATTTGTGTATTTTGATTCAAAGTTTTCTAATATACGTGTTATTATCAGTCATGCATTTGAAAACAATGTTACTCCATATACAAATAAATTTAAGCAAAGGCATAGATTTGAAAACTGACAGCTTTTATCAATACAAAGGGGACGTTTACAGTGACAGAGAAAAAGCTCCTATGCTCATTGAATGAACACCAAGAGACGAGTTACTCAAGGTAACAAATTGCTACTTTTATTTATTTTGCTTCATTTTAGCCCAGAAATGCAAGTTGGGTTTCACAATGCATCAAAACACATTTGTGCAAACAACTCCCAAAATTATAATTGCAATGGATGACAATGATAGTGTAATGGATACTAATAGTCAAAACACCGAAAAAACCAGCAAGTATTTTTTTAGATTCAATAGAAACAAGTATTAATTGAAAACAGATTAACCTGGCAGACTATCTATCATAGGTTCTTGAACTCCAAATGTACAAGTGTGAGCATGGTTCTCTACATGCTTTCGCTATGCATTTTAACTATATTGCTGCTTTGCATCGAGCCTAAAGAACCACTATAAGTATGGTTTCCAAACAAATTTTAATCAATCAATTTAAATCAAGAAAGGTTTCCAATTACACTTAATACTTGAACCATAAAGCATCATTGCTTCAAGCTATAGCAAAAGTGCAGACAGGCACACAAAAGCAAATTCAACAATGACATCAGCTAACAAGGATTTTTTTGCTATTATTATGATTAACTATTGAACTCAATTGGCTCATCAGTCAAACAACTTGATTGATCACTGACCTAACTTGTTTGAAAGCTATCTTGTTAAGCTGATTAGATAATTTCATTAATGAGTAAAAGATAGAATTGACTTAATTTGCATGAGTCAAGTGTAAGATTGACTTATTTGTTAATTGACTTTGATTAATATATCAGAGACAGATGAGACAAACTAAATTGTCATGAGCGAAATGTGAGATGGACTTATTAGCTGATATGCCACATATACTATGACATTTGAGCTTTTATGAAATAATAGCGAAAGCAATAGAATAAACAGATGGCTTGAACATAGACAAAGGAATACAATTAATATGGACAGCTATAGCTTGTTGAATATTTGTAGCACAAGGAACACAAAGGAAGATGTTGGCGAAGGTTTTGCAATTTCGGTTTGCACCTAGCAATTGCATTTGCTTCCTTGTCTATAAAGCCTTTTCAAGAAATTATTTTTTTGCATATGAATGACCATGATTGGTTTAATTGATTTGGTGAATAAAGATGATTTATAATTAACTATAATTAACTATTCAAGAAAACTAATCTATCAATGAACTAGTTTCATTGACTGGTCAAGTAACTTGATTCACAGTTAACTTGATCGGCTATTTAGTTAATTTGCTTGAAAGTTTGTAAAAAATATTTTTCGACAAATAATTATCTGCATAGCTTGCAATCATTACAC
>VDFB02112739.1:0-80501 GCA_007258455.2 Sequoia sempervirens
CAATTTGTGGTTCCTCTTCCTCAATGTCCACGGCATTACCCTGCTGGAAGAAAACATTGTAAAAATCATTTACATCCTTATTTGCTAATTCAATGAACTTCAGATCAGCAGATTGCTCATTCTCAATGCTATCATGAAGATCAATATATTTTGTTTCGCTGATGGAAACACTTGAAGAGCTAACTCCATCTTCAAACTTTGTAACCTCAAAGACATTAGGAACAATTTCAGCCACTTGTTCCGTGATTGTCTTTTCTTTTTCAGACCTATTCACCTTTTCATCTAGGCATTGGTGGTTAGGCTCCCGAATTTCTCTACATGTGAAACAACAGTTTTGTTTTCTGAGCTCACTCCTGCTGATTTCTTTTTTTCTCTTAGTCTTTGCTCTCTCTTCATCTCCAAATTTATCAATAGCAGTTACATGCGTGACCAGGCGGTCATTTTGTTTACGAAATCTACTACCCCTGTGTGGTCTATGCTTCCACCTAAGATCCCTATAGTCACAAAAAGATATTTCACTCCAAAAACCAGCACTTGATTTTTCCCAATCTTGTAAAATTTGATTCTCAAATTCTTGTATTGTCACAGCTCTAGAATTCTGATTTGAACCCCTGTAGACTACAGAATCATCACCGTTTCTACAATTTCTTCCTTGCCCATTGTTCCCATCAAAACATCGGATCATTAAGACACTCATCGAGCTAAATCTTGTTGTAATTCCCTCTAACCTCTAGCAAAATCATTTAAAATCTCTCTTGTGTTTTGTTTAATGTAGCCACTCGATGATGCCATGATTTACAACTCAAACATCAATCTCAAAATCACCCAACAGGCTGCAGAAAATTTTCTAAGCTTTGATACCAATGTTAGGCACAAATGAAGTAAACTGAAATTTAGTGTGAAAATCCACATGATGGCAAGAAGAGCTGAGCTCTGATACCAATGTAGTGTACGACCCCAAATTTCATATAATTTTTTTCAATTTTCACCAAGTGTTCATTTGAGGCATATCGTCAAACAGTTAAACTATAGGCTCGTAAGAATCCTCCTGTTCTCCGACTGTTGAATGCTATGCAAGTGTTGTGTTTTTTTTTCGGTTTTTTTAACAATATATGATTTTTTGTATTTTTTTTAAATATAGATGCCAAGTGTAATAAATGAATAAAGGAAATGCAAGATAATTTGGAACTAAACTAGCTGCAAATGATATATTTATTTAATAGATTGTCTCCAATAGCTATTACAATATATATGCATACCTGGAAAATAGAAGTAGACAATTTTATGAAATTCTGGAAATACACCAGCAGCTGATAAAACTCCTTAACCCAACGCCCAGCCTGGAAATAATGTTCTTTCAACATATAAACTACAGCAGCTGTATCGAACACCTTGGACGCCAATTATAAGAGTGATAGAAGCCTAGAAGTCTAGGTGTTTTTCCTGGAAGAACCACGCCCAGCTAGAATGCTTAGTATGGCTGGCTGAGATGTGAATTAAAGACCTGTAACAAGCTTCAAATCTGCCCAGAATTCACTGTTATAACAGCAGCTAATGAACTGATGAAGTGCAGCAATAAAACCCTTTCAAATCTGCTCAAAGTTTGTAGAAATCTTCACAAATAAGCTCTATTTTAACCTCTGGAGCTGGCTGAGATGTGAATTAAAGACCTGTAACAAGCTTCAAATCTGCCCAGAATTCACTGTTATAACAGCAGCTAATGAACTGATGAAGTGCAGCAATAAAACCCTTTCAAATCTGCTCAAAGTTTGTAGAAATCTTCACAAATAAGCTCTATTTTAACCTCTGGATGAAGCCAAACCTCAGGAAAATCTTCAATGGATCTTTCACCACCTCAGAAATGCAAAAATCAGAAAGAGTTAATGTTCTCAATGATCAAAAATGGCTGAAACCCTAGCCTTTCTTCTCCCCACAGCACAAACTCCAAAAAACATGTGTTGAATAAACAATCCATGATAAGCATTTGCTTTGGTTGCCTTTATATAGTCTCTTCAAGAAGTCGACCCCCTTTCATGAGCATTTAATATTATTTTAAACGATATTCATGTTTCCTCATTAACTTTATTAAATGCGTTAATATATGGGCGCCCAAGTCAAGATAAATAAAAATGTACTTTAAGTCACTTAATGAAGGGTCATGGCCCCATCGAATATAAAGTGAACTTATAAATTTATATTATGCGTTTATTTTATTTAATTATCATTAAAGTAACCTTTCATGATAATAACTCATTAAATGCTCATAAATTTGCCAAATCAACTGAATATGGAGATCGATATTGCAACCGAGGCCTGTTCGGGTGCCTTACTAAATATAGCAATACTGACTTCACTGACAATGTGACTTACTATAAATAGTAAGTGTGAGAAACTGAGTCAAACGAAGGCCAATACTGAACCCAACTAAGCTCCAGAGAAGAAAACACTATGATAACTACCAACCAGGACCCTCTAACCAACTGCATTAGCCTACGAGAGCCAATAATAGGCTAATCTAACAGAAAACAATAACGGGCTAAAATGGGGACATTACAAGGCTGTTTCTGAGTTTGTAGATTTTCTCTCATTTGATAAATAGAAGAAGTGACTTAATAATATTGCAATTTCTTATTTCAAAATGAATATCACTAATTCACTACTTCATAAATAACCATTCAGAAAATGAATATAAAATGGCACCGATAGTAAATACTAGATAACATAAGGAGTATCAAACAGGGATATTAAGATTCAGAAATTACACAGCCTGCAATACTTAATCCATTCATACATGTCAACAGTTAATAGCTCTGACCTAAAAACTTGATGAGAATACAAGCCCATAGTTCTTTGACTCCCAAATGCAATTACATAAAGCATTAAAGCCATAAAGTGTGTCGTGACACTTAAACAAGATTGAAGCGGCTCATGTGAATAGACACAGCAGCAGCAACTTCCACGTATTCTTCCCCTTGTCTAGCAACACGATTCTCTTAGCCGACTCAGCTCCAAATCATACCACAACTGATAGAATTGACGGCTTCTTCTTCAATGTGCGATGGCAATTATATGGACGTGGTAAGATTTTAAATGTATCAGCAAAGGGAGTTTTCAAGCATATCCATGTTTCCACCGCACAAACTATATAAATTCCGGCACTTCCAAGACCCCCGACACTTCACAATTTACCGAGCTTTAACCATCAAGCGGCACTATTAAATTAAAACTCCCAATTTGAACTCTCAACTGCCACATGAACTTCCTCCAATTTCAATGACCTCTCTAATGAATTCAATCATTGTATTAGAATATGCGAGTGTCTTTGGCATGACCACGACTCATCAAAGATATGACACCAATCAGATTTCTTTACAACACAACATCATGACGTGTTCTTTTGAGAATTCCCAGAAAACTTGAAATGATATTTATTATAAACCATTCATCATCTGTCGCCTTCCTTAGACCCTTTCAATTTCCAAGACAGCTCATACTGCCTTCCATCATTCTCCCATAACATGAAACGACAGCAAAGAAGTTTAATCGTCTCTTTCCAACTGATACTTCGGCCCTCTGAATAATTTTCTGCAATGTAAATCCAATATCAACGGCTCTTGCAATTTTCGTTACTCCTTCAGGAATCGCCACTTCCATTCAAGACCCCCAAATTCCCAGCACTATGATCATTGCATAACAATTTGTAATTGTCTTTCTAACCCTCTATCTTTCTTATGCTGATTCTAAATCATTTAAGCAACTTCAATCTGAACGGACATCTTCTATAATGTATTCCTCGTTAAATCCTACCATAATGCCAATTGATTAAAATCTTAGAAGTTCGATGCTTTCCAGAAATGAGGTTGTTGATTTATGAGCCAGGGGAATAATGCCATGGTAACTATGACCAAGCCTCCCGACTATTATTGCCACTCCAAACTCCTTCCATAGCTCGACTTAATTATGTCTATGCCTTCGATAATTTAATTAATGTGGCATCTGAAGCTCCGCCTTCTTCCATCGCCAAAGCATAAACAATTCAAACATCTAGATTTCTTTTAATTTGCTTTTATGACCTCCCAATAGGTTTCCCAATCGCCTTTGAATGAAAATCAATTCCCTTCGTGATCTTTGAAAGATCTGTCAGAGCAGGTGGCGCCATCTTTTAAATTTTCTTCAACTGACATTTAACTTAGCCCCTTCATTATGTTGTGCATATCTTCTCAAGCTTTCGCTTAGACGAGCGGTCTAGATTAATATGAAGAAGCAGAATGTTTCAAACAAACACAACCTTTCACTTACCTCTGCGTTGAAGATGGCTTCCACAAAATTACCTCTTCCAAGCGACAGCCTCCTGATTATCTAATCACACCCGAAACTGTCTTTAAAGACTTCAATCTTTATTTAGTTCAACAGCTGATTCTGAACTCAATACAATCTCCTGAAATTTTTCTACAAAGTACAAACCATCAATTTTCACAATCAATCAATTCACCATTAAGCACAATGTGAATCCTAAAATGAATCCACTTGAAACAGATTTGGGTTTTTGTCCAAATCGTCAAACTCAAGGCTTTTCGTCCTTAAGTTATAAGAAAGCCAAGCTCTCTAAAACCAGAAAATATCCAAGCCTCCTTGCAATCAGCTCTCCTTCAAACTTTTATTTCTTTTCCTTGTCTCTTCGTTTTCTGTGGCTCTTCAAATTTCCTGCACTTTTTAATTTCCAATTTGTGACTTAATTTTAGATCTGCATTTAATAAGTCACTTAAATATAATATTATTTAATTAATAATATTTCCCTTTTGAATTAAGATTTGAAGAAATATTAAGTAATTAAAATAATATTATATTTTATTTATGTAATAAAAAACGGGACATTACAGGCCCTCATTCAGAGTTCACCATTAGAGCTTCAAAGTTGAAGATTACGGTCATAAAGCATGAATATCTTCGAGCATTTTTGATGTGGGTTGCTTGTTTTTGGCTTGTGGAGACTTGGTATCGATTTAGTGAAGTTTGAGATGCATTTTGGTCATGATATTCATGATTTCTGGGCACTTTTTGGTGTGGACCTGAACCTGGTTTTTGGCATACAGTTCTTGAACAGAATTTATTCTCAACATGGGTATTGATTTATTGGACTCTCCTTGTCAAGGAACCCCATTTGGTATACTCATTTGCATTTTTGGGACAAGGACTGAATTTATTAAGAAAATCGCCTCCTAGAGCCAGGCGCCCAGTTTGGTGTGCATTTCCAGATTCGACCTGCTAATGTATAGGTCAACCTGAGTTGTTAATTTGGACTGAAATCACTTGGGATCTCCCCTCAGTTTGCATGGAGAAAGTTACTTGTTTGTTGTGGCCATTGTTATTGCTGGTTAGCTCTTTATTTGGACGTATTGCACAATCTCCAGGTCTGCAAAAAATACTCTGATGTATTTAGTTGCAATCTGAATATGACTCATTAAAATCTGAATATGGAATGATCAGAAAATTATCTTTATTAGCAGCATTTTACTTTGTTAACATTGAAAACTGTTATTCATTCATTTGGAAAAGTTTCATCATGCTTGGTCTATAAAAACAAACACATGAAAACACTAGGCAAACACTCAGAAATTTATAACAGCAGACTGGCATATTTTCAAAAAACATATTTGGGGTCATATATTACAAATTTTGATAACATATGTTGAGAATTTTAACCCCTATTGTAGACGACTACTAGACTAGGATGATGAAAACTTAAGATTATGTTGGCGTAACAACTAACACCTCTGGAGTAGAAGTTGTTATGAACAGCCTATGCACACTACGCAATGAGTGCTCTTCAAATTATGGAGGGGAAGCTCCCTCGTTATGCTTTGACAAATGTACTTGCAAAGGAAAATAAGCTAAAACTATGTCCTGTCTTTTTGTTTCAGCTGCTAGAGGCACAAGGCTTTCTTGAAAGAACTTACACGTTGCAGCTGAGTTTTCTCTGGTTTCGCAAATCAACTAAACTACAACTTATATCTATCCAATCTCCTCAGGAAAACAGAGCAAGAGGAAACGGAGCAAGGTTATGACTATCAGACGATAAACGCATTCAGATTCTCTACTTGAAGGCAAGGTGGCGCAACTATCATCTCAATCTGAACGAGTTTATTAAGCACAAAACAGATTTGAGAATTTGCTATGTTAATCTTATGAAACCCTATGTGGCATAACACTTAATCAGCATAGTAAAGACTCACAAACAGCTTTTATCATCAAAATCTCTATGAAACCCTATGTGGCATAACACTCAATCGTAATGATAAAAGTTTCACAAAACAGATTTCCTAATCTAAGAGAAGATTCACCATGAAAACTTTATGAAACCCTGTGTGGCATAACACTCTATCAGCATAGTAAATACTTCACAAAACGGTTTTATCATTACAATCTTACGAAACCCTGTGTGGCATAACGTTTGATCATAACAATAAAAGATTCACAAGACAGATTTCTCTAAACTATGGAAGAATCCAGCATCACAATCTTTCGAAACCCTATGTGGCATAACAATCAATTGCAATAATGAAGACGCATGAACAAATACCAAAAAGAGCAATATTGAGGGCAAGGTAGGCGCAGCATATATTTCTCTCTCAAGCAAAAGTTAATTACAAATGAGCAAAAGCTCTTATTTATATACATCAAGGTGTAGGTAACCCTAAAATCACCTTGAGTTCACTACAGTTCTTGCAATGCATGCAAGTTCATGCGCCTAACCCTAATGAAGTAAACTATATAGTTAACTGGCAACTACCCTCAGTTTAACCGGTACAAATAACCTAATTGGACAATGTGCAAGCATGCACGTCCTTATTTAAAGCAAAGTTAACTGGCCACTACCTTCAGTTAACTGGAAACCCTAACCCTAACTCCTGTGTCGATAATTCCAAGGATGAGATAAGCATGTGTTAAGTCAGCAAGTGAACTGAAGACTGGAAGTCAAGTTAACTGCTGCTCTGGACTCAACCCTAGAAATTAACTGCACGTTCTAACTGACAGATCACTCCATGTCAACTTGGTCTAACACTTCGACCAAGAACTCATCGATCTCTCTGTCATCTGGCACTTTGATGCTGCTAAAAATAACAGTCTGTTTCTTTAGTTCTCTGCCACTTTCAGTAATCGTGTGCACACCATCTTTGCATTCTTCAGTCACCTTTCTCAAACTGGCTGCAATTACTGAAACAATTTCTAATTTAGGCGCCCTAGGTTCACCTTCAAGGCTGTCATAAATCAGCTTCTCGAATTCTGCTTGAACTTTTTCCAACTCCACATACGTGCCATCTTCGAGAAGATAATGACACGGAATCTGAACAATGAAGCCACTGACAAGTGCAAGTACTCCAACTACGTCATCCTTCAATGAAAACAATTTGGCAAAGATCTTCTCACATATTTCTGTTCTGAGAAGGTGCTGCTCTCTCCAAGTGAAAACTTTATCTTGATCTTCAACCTCCTCCAAAGCATCGCATGCAACTGATAACTGAGATATAAGAACACGATCTTTTGCCAAACTCTCTGCAACTGCAATATCCAGCAACTGAATACCCTGACGGAGTTTGTGTGCCTCACTCCTCAACTGATACAAATCTGCAAGAAGAGTTTTACCAGCAGCAACTAAACTGTCAATCCAATCATCCAAAAGTCTGCCATGACTGACTAACTGATCCAATTTTCGTTTCTCTGCAGGTGTGCTCTGAAGAAGAACAGGTGCTCTATTCGGATTCCCATGAACAAGATCAGAAATGTATTGACGAAGTTGACTATTTTCAGCTTTGAGTAAAGCTTTATCTTCTCCATCCTTCGTGATACGCTCTTCAAGATTATTGGTAACAATCTTAAGAAGAGATACATCTGTCTCTCGTGTAGTCCTGCCAAGATTAGCCTTAGTGAATGTAAAGTCACCCACTTCGACTTCGTCCAAGCTTTTACCCTCTGGAGGCACTGCAACTTCTATCACAATCTCTGATTCAGGGGTCTTTTCAATGTGCACTTGTTTCTTAATCTTCTTGTTTGATCTCTTCTGGTAAGGCTCACCAAACTCAGACAAATCAAGGTTGTATGACGGTTCACGCCTTTGCCTTCCCAAAGACTTTTCGAGCCAGCAAGACTGAACAATATTCTCAATTCGCGGAGAGACTGTCCCTGATGTATCAACCTGTGGTGTTTCAATTGTCTCCGATCCTGTTTGAATTGGTGGCTCAGGCTCAGAATCTATATCAATAGGCAGAACGTGAGGTGAACTAGGAGATGAAACGTGAGGCTCTGTCTCTACTGGAACCTCAGGAACATTCTCAATTTGTTTCTGTTTTCTTTTACCAGTAGCTCTTTTCCCTGTGTTTCCACTGAGCCTAACCCCCTCCGGAGGTATGATAATAGCTTTGACTCTGGGTCTTGCTCTAGAAGTAGAAGGCAATGACGAGAAATCCTTTGGCGGCTCTGCTACAGGAACTGACTTCCGTGTTCGTTTACTCTCCAAGAATAACCTGCTAGTCTTGATCACTGATCTGGAAATCTCTTCAATAGAAGTATTCTCCTTAGCATACCAATCAGGTGAGCGAAGTGGCTGCCTAGCAACTTGATCCTTAACATAAGAATTGAGAAGAACTTCTCCATCATCATCCGACAAACCATCAACATCTTCTGACAAATAATCAGAGAGCTGTCCAACAGTGAGTCTACAATAATGACGACGACGAACCTCGAATTCATCTTCACAATTTGCCCAGAAATCTTCAAGTGCTGGCGTATGTGCAATCCCTCGCTCTAACCGATTTGCATAATGACCAAGAGGATCGTAGGAACGCCTCTCAGTATAAGGCTTGAATTTAAACCTTTCTATCTCAGTAGACATACGTCTAGCATCTGTTGCTGCATCACATGTGAAAATTCCCAATGAAAATGGAAAATTTGCCGCAGCCTTATGACGACTACGAAGAAAGAAGTGAACATGCTGCATTTGCCTGAGGAACTCCATAAAGACAATTTTGTCAAACGGATATCTTGGCAACATCAGAGGCTCTCCAACATAACCATAAACTCGGAGGTATGTGAAAGTAGGAAACTGTATGAACCAATCTGCCCAAGTTTCCATTGCTGATTTGGCCTCAGCTGAAATACAAATGTGCAACTCATCATCAAGATCTCTCACAGTCCTCATGGAAAAATGATCGTTCACCACTCGGAAGTCCTGCTCAGACTGAGAAAACTCTGGCTGTGGATAATACTCATGAACACGCTGAACACCGAGAGTGCCATTGGTTTTAAGAAGTCTGAAACTACCCTGGAATGCAACCAAGTAAACCAAATAGGATATCATATGAAACTCGTGATGCTTGAGAAAATTAGAAATCTGCTGATGTAAGCAGTCACTAATCAACATAGCCCAGTCAAAACGTTTTGTGACATCAAGGATTCTGGTAATCAGGTAGAACATCCATGGGCGGAAAGAATTAGCATCTGACTGACCGGTAACTCGGTTGAGTAAGGTAATCAAAACAACAACTTCTCCTTTAAATTCACCACGACCAACCTTCTTAGGCAAGTTAGTTTTCTGAATTGTCAACCATTTCTGAGCAACTTTTCTCTGTGAACGTTGATGATCAGTATCCCATATCTTCTCACAAGCTTCAAGATTAACTGTAAAGTTATCTGAACGAGGAGGAATAGCAAAACATTTCTCTATGTCCTTCGGCTTGAGATTGCAAATCACTCTTCCATCAACCGATCTGATCTGTCGTGAAGACGAGTCATAATGCTTAATGCAAGCAAGCATGAACTCAAGATCGAAGATAGTAACAGGAATGGATGCCGCTGCCAGCAACCCGGAATGCTCAAGATTCCTCATCGAATTGCTGCTAACACCTTCTAAACTGCTCAGATTGACCACTGGATAAACATGATTTAGGTCTGTATCTGAAGTCTTGGTGAAATTATGTGTAAGGGCCGATTTCACCTTGTAATCAATGAGATTGAACTGCATTTTGAAAATGGTGACTTTTGACTGTAAAGTCGAATATACTTGAAGAACTTTCTGAAAAACTCTGAACAAGGCTAAAAATAGCTTCTGACAGAAGAAATTTTCGAAGAAATTCTGGAACATGGGTTTTGTGCACAACTGAATTCTGAACAAACCCAGATAGTTGGATTCTCGAAAAAATGTGATTTAAGCCCACATGCAAAGAGATTCTCGGAAAAAGGCTCAGAGCTTCAGAATGAAGACTACGGGGCGATTTTCTCGAAAAAATCTAAGAAGTGGGTCTTGTTGCAAACGTTGAAATATGAGAACCCAGATGAACAGATTCTGAATATGTATTGAATTACTCTGGCATGCGAAGAAAGTACCTAAGGTGAGAAATAGAAGAAATAAGACAAAAGATAGAAAGTTTTGCTTGTCTACTTCTGAAAAATCTGCAAATCTCTTCTTCGAATCTTGATACAACCTGCATGCAAAGTGGAAATAAAGTCTAGAATCGACTTTCTCTGAAGAAACTGAACTCGTAGCTTCGAAGAACGCTGAAAACGGACACCTGAATCACCTTAAGCTTGCTGGTCGCTCAAAAGAATACAAGCTTCAGAGCAAAAGATGATGCGATAATGGACGCCATCTTTGAAATATATAGAATTTCATCATAGAAAATTCGTACCAAATAAATCATGCATAAAAATGGCGCTTGGCTTCTCATTGGACCTCATAATAGTTAACTGGAACTAGAACAAGCTCAATAAGTGGACGCATTAAGGTTTGCCTTTCAAGTCTTCAGTTAAACTCATCCATGCGATTTTAACTTCAGTTAGCATCTTTATCAAATTCGCCACCTTCAACCCTGCTTTGGATTCATCAACTTGACCTAAGGCGTGCCCTTTTGCAAACTTCAGTTAACAATAAGAATGAAATAAGGAATTCGCCTTATTCATGCCATAAATATGCTAAGAATAGCTAGCCTTTTGGAAGTTCAGTTTGGCCTTCAAGAATGCGCCAACTTCATGCTTTAATCAATATAATCTAAAAATAGCAACCCTTTTCAAACTAAAGTTGCCATTGCCTTGAAAAGTGCGCCATCTTCATCAATATCTTGCTTCACTTTTCAAAAACTAAAAATAGCGAACCTTTTCATGAGTGAAGTTATCAACTTCAAATTCGCCATACTTCACTGAAAATGCTTCATGCTTCACAAAACAATGCTTCATCCTTCAATTCGTCCCTTTTGAACTTCAGTTGACATTTGATGAAGCGCCATCTTCATTAAAATCTTCACAATTTTGACCAAAAATGCCATGCATGCAAACTTCAGTTGACTTTTAGTGGTAATCTTCAGTTAAACTTAACATGCAATCAATATGCTAAAAATAGCTAACTGAACATGCAAACTAGTTAACTAGACATGCGAACTGGAAGATCACTCCACATGCCAATATATGAACTGAAGATGACAACCCAGAAATCGTTCAGTCTAACTGCAGTCAGAACTCCAGTTAAGGCGTCCATTCAATTCACTTTCGAAAATTCAACTTTGACCTCTTGGGCGAATTCCAGACTTAGCCAAATTTCATGAAAATTTAAGCTAAAACCTCTGCCGGGACCTCTGTTCATCCTCTGACCCTGGTTGACTGACTTCTCCGATTGGCTGGCTGACAGGTGCATTGCAGAGCTTGATAAGAACTGATCAAATGATATCTTGAGACTGCACATCATAAAACTGACATCTGAAGGCTCAAAAATTCAAGCGCCTTTTCCAAAAGCTGCGCTTTTTCCCTGACTTAGTCAAATTTCAACTTCTCGATTGCGAAGGGAAAAACAAAATCCTTCATAACTTTCATTTTATTAACTTTTCGGACGGAACTCAGGTTCATCGCGAGTCGACATCGCGCACGACCAAGGCACATTTCCCCGAAAACGCTATCCGAGGGGTGAAAACAAGAGCGCCTTTCAAAAGTTGCTCTTTCATTCCAAACTTAGCCATTTCTGGAAACGACAAAAATAATATAAAAACCTTGACTAAGCTGCCAAGACGCTTCATCTGACGGAGACAGTAACGGAAAGTCAACGTAACTCGGATGCACTGAACATCTGAAATCATCGAAAGAAAGCATTAAAGGCCTGAAAAGCTTGGGCACCTTTCTCAAAATGTGCTCTTTTGCTTTTTCCTCTCGATATTTTGACTAAGATTTGACCCAACATTTGACCTCTGGTTCAGATGTTTCAGCAACTCAGATTCATCCTCTGACAGATGCGTCGCGAAGCTCGAACGAATGTGAGATAAACATCTTGGGGGCATGTAGTCAAAAACCTACATCCGGCACCTCAAAAAGATGGGCGCCTTTCTGAAAAGCTGTGCTTTTCTCTAGTGTTAGCCAATTCTTGCTTTCGCCTTGATTTGCACTGTATCTTCCGTAACTTGCTCAAAACAGGTTCGTTTGACAGGCTTGATAGTTCACTGCGAAGCTGACGTGATGCCGGACAAATGTCTGCTGGAGGTGACAAACCCTAAAAACAGGATCTGGACCCCTAAAAGATAGGGCGCCTATTTCAGAATGTGCTCCCTTCTCCAGAGATAGAAAATTTTGACATTTTTCGTTCAGATTCTCACTTTTCTTAAATCTCTTCGGTAACAGACTGACATAGTACTGACACCAACTCCATATTTGAAAAACCCCAAAAACGACCATTTGACAACACTTTAACAAGAATCAGACTTAATTAAACAAAATGCCTTAGTGAAGCAAAAATTTTGGTTTTGGGTACAACAGATTACATATTGAGTTAACAATCAACAATACTTGCAAAATTTATCTAACAACCAATGTGTAAAAAAGTAAATGGAATAATATGCATCCACAAGATTGCACAAGACACAAAGATTTTACATGGAAACTCTTACAAGAGAAAACCCATCACTAAAAGATATTCATAGTTATACTATTCATAATCAACATTCATTCAATACATTAAGGTCTTTGGAAACCTTTTATATAGTCTCAATCTCCAACATACCCTTATTTTGCAATCACTCTAATTATCCCATACCAACAATGTACAAATGTCTTTAATGTTTAACTAAGTGACCAAGTAACCTTGGTGTATCCACAAAAATTGATACATACAAACATATTCATGGGAATACCATCTAATTGTCAAACCAACCCATGGAATACCAAGAATAATGTTACTATAATCCCACCATAAATGACATCAACATGTTGCATAAAACACCAAATATGATGCCTTCACATCTATAATCACTTTGTACATTCTATCATTGCGGCACACTATGAACTAATAGTTAAGAGTAAGACCTTAACACTGTCAGTATAAAATATGTTTCTGATATAATCCCCACTACCAACTCTTTGCTTGTGGTAGCTCACATCAACATAACATTACTCCTAACTAGTTGCACTATCTCATGCTACCTTTCAAGACATTATCCTTCCCTCAGATTGTGCTACATGAACTCCAATTCTATTGCATATGCTCTTGCATCGCTAATCACATAGATTGCAAACTATGCTATTTTTGTCTACTCCTAAGTTTTTTAAAGCAAACTCGACGAATTTTTTGAGTTTGAGTAAGTTTTTTGTTGAGTGCTCAACAAATCTGATGGTTTCACTCGCCTACATGCCAAACTTGCAGAAAACACTAAAACGTGTTTTTGTGGTTTTATAAGCCCTAGCCACCCATATTAGACAAACATGCAAGCAAAACAACATTGTTAAAAGGAGGGGAAAGAACAAGTAGTAAAGGAGGAGCAATTTACTAAGGGTTTAACCATACAAAACTTCTACCGATTCAACAAAAAAATGGCCTGATTATTAGTGATCGATGCCTAAGTTAAAAGGTGAAAGGACAGCTGGAAGTTGCCACACATTCTATGGGCTCAAACCATAAGTTTTTCAGCCAAAGTCATGGCAAATAGGTTGTTGGTGCATGCTAGGGAGATAATGGCCAAATTTTTGAAGGTTAAAACATGGTGAATAGCTTAATGATGAAGAGCGCTCAATTATACTGAGAGGGGGGGTGAATTAGTATAACAACAATCTTTTACTTTTTCAAACTAACAACCACAATAATATCAATTGCACAGTATCATTCACATAAGATCTAACAATTATGCAACACAAGAAGAATACAGAATTTACGTGGAAACCCTTACGGTAGAAAACCATTGCAAAATATTGATTTTATATAAATCTCTTTTACAATCTTTGTAAGCACCAACCCCCACTGCTAAGCACCAACTTAGTGAGAGACACCAATCTCTCCTTTAGGAAGCACCGACTTCCACAACAAAGTTCCACCTTCGAGATGTTGTTTCTTTAATGGATGATGGATATCTTGATCTTCTTCCTTTTATTTACTCCACAATTTCTCATTATTCATAATGTACTTGTATGATATTCTTTAATACATAATCTCTCCTTATTTCCTCCACGAATGTCTTCTATACTCACTCATAAATGCTTTATCATTTGAATGATCTCTATCTTTATTTACTCCTCGCTCTCTTTGAGTGTTTGACTGATTTTTCTTTTTAATCTCCCATACTTAATTCCCTTTCAAATCTGCATTTACCATTCTTTAAATATGCATATACATATACTTACAAATATGCCATAAAATCTTCTTACAATTCTGCCATAGATCCTTCTTTATAAATCTGCCTTCAACTCCTTTGATGATCTTCTTCATATCTTCTCATTTGCAAATCTGCAGGTGTGAAGTATGATATATACTTTTATTCCTCTCACACCTTCCTCTTATTTGTCTTCATACATTACTCTTAGCTATTCTTTATTGTGTATATAAAGATATTCTTTTTACTCTTCACACTGGCTTCCTTTATATTTACTCTTCACTTGCAAATATTTTTCTTTTTATATCCTCATGTTTGTAGTTTGTATGAAGAGATGCATCCCTTATGAAGGATGATGTCCTTCCAAATGGACATGAATCTTCATAAACCTTGATTGCTGTCTTTGTTATTAATCACTGCCCTTTCAAAGACTCTTAATTGCTGCTCTTTATAATCATTGTTCTTAAACTTGTTAATTGCTGTCTTAATCATAACTTCAATCGCTGCACATTACAAACTCCAATTGCTGCTCTTAATTACCGTCTTTCCTTAACAATAATCGCTGCCATTTCATCATATTAATTATGATTGCTGCTCATTATTGATGACTGCATTATTCTCATTAATTTCTGCATTTGATCTCTTTCTTTATCACTGCCTTAGGGACTTATTTAATCACTTCATCCTTTTTAATCACAATTGTCAATAATGACTAGGGTGACTTATATGTAAATGCCTTTATGGTTATAACATAAGGTCGGCCACTTTTGAAGACATTAAAATTTTTTCTCATTTTGAAGAGAGTCGGCCACCATTACTTCATATTATCAAGGAATTCGACCAGCATTAGGAAAGGAATAGACTTATGAATCTCTGCCTTATGCATATTAATTGCTGCATTAAAAAACTATCTTGATCGCTGCCTTTTTCTTGGTCTTTATCACTGTTTATTAGAATTTCTTCATTCTTCATTACAGAATTAACTTGGGCAACTAATACTAATCTACATATGTCTTTGTTTTGGTCGTCTAGGAGTAATCATTTAATTTAGAGCATAATATAGATATGTTCGGCCAGCATAGATAAGGTTGAGTTTATCCTCGAGGTCGGCCAGCATACATTTATTTATTTTATCTCTCAATGAGGTCGACAAGCATACCATTATTTATTTTATGAAATCCTCATAATCGGCTTACCGTTTAATTACTTAATATCACTTTAATTTATCTTCCATAGTCTTAATTTATATTTATTTCTACGTTAGACAATAAACTCGGCACAACAATCTCCCATACACCTTTGACATCAATGACAATATTTCAACAATCTCGGACAACAATTTCCTTGGACATTAATGACAACAATCTTGCCACCTTTGACATCAATAACAATATGTCCAACAAATGATTTCTGCCAGTCTCCAGGGGTATACAGTCAGTTATGAATCAAGGTAAAACAGCAATATGTGAGGCACACATTCATGATGGTCTAACCACCTAAAAATTTCTCTAGCCTTTCAAGTGGCTTTGCCACTCACTATCTCTGCCAGCATTATAAGATGATACCAAAGTGAAATTGACGCACCTTTTCATGGTTCAAGCCATCAACTTCTCTAACTCGTTTTCAGCATGATTAAACCCTAAACAATGTGTGCACAACAAAGTAAAAAATCTGAGTGCACTTTTAATGGGTTAAGACCAATCAAAAATCTACCTGACAGCAAAAAATTGGCAACTACCTTAATGATTTTCAATTTTTCACCCAAATTTAAAGGTAATGTAAAGTCAGTCACAGGCATGCTTTTGGAGTGGCAAATATGTTCCAAGAAAAAAGATAGAAAGACTAATCCTTTAGTGAAACACACCAAAGTCATCAGTCAGAAAAACATGAAGTCTAGGTGCACTTTGTTAATAGCATGACCCTTGTTTTATTCTGCCAAAACACTGAAAAAGACTGGCATGCTTTTATGGTGGCTTTGCCGCATGGAAACTCAGCTCATTCAGTCAAAAAGTCGTAGGGGTTGTAGAGATTTCCACCATAAACTAAAGCAAAAATCAGTTCAAGACAGTTTGTCATTCAAACTCAGGAACCATTTCCGTCTTGTTGTTTTCAGCAGAACAGGGATTTTTCTTCTTATTCTTGCCAATTTGGAGAGGTTTTGGCCCGTTTCAAAGTTGTGAAAGTGGTTTATCTTTGCCTCTAGTGGACTGTATTCATTGTTCTCATCCCTCCAAAGACCCAAAGGCAGCATTGAAAATCACTTAAACAGCTTTAGGAGAAGCGTGTGTCCTTGATGTTTCCATTCACCTTCAGATGTTTTTGGTTTCAGAAAAATGGCTCAAGTCCTTAAAGTTCTGCTTTAGTCTTGAAAGGAGTGGGCAGTTATGGAGAAAAGATGCCTATCTAGGGTTTTCAGCAGGATCCTTAAGCAGGTTGCAAAGATTTACAGCAGAATTTTCAGCCTCCTTAACTTGTGGAAAAGAGTTAATCAAGTTGCATATAAGAGCAATTTTCTCTAGTTTAAATGGCTTTAAATTACACTTTATTGCCATATCTGATATCCCTAATGTCCTACATGAAGCATTTTAAAATCTTCATAATTTGTGAGTTTCTGCCATTTGCTAGAGGGTGTATCAGCCATGCTGCATAGCCATCTTTGTTACAAAGGTTCAGATCCTATTGATAGGGTTGTTATTGCTGGTTAAGGTTTCCAGTGCCTGTCAAAGAATGGTCAAGGTTTCAGTTTTCTCCAAAAAGCTCACCAATGTTAATGCAAAAGATTGCTTCAAATCATGAGGTCACTTATGTGCAATGTGCTATTTTTAGTACCGGCTGCATTGGACAGTTATCGATGGATATGAACCTATTTTAGGCCTTTATATTTTATTAATTGTTCTAGAATTAATTTTCTTTAAAGTAGTTTCCTTTCTGCTTTTTTTGCAAATAGCGATAGAATAGCTTTAAACCGGTGATTTTTAGGATATTTTATTGTTATTTCATAAGTCCCTATAAGCTACCCTTTTAAGCTTATAAATAAGTACCTTGGGCACAAACTTTGAATGTGGATTTATGTTAAGCTTATGCTGCAGAGACAAATGTTCAGTTGTTATTTAGTTACTGTGATTGCATGTTTGTAATTTCCTAAAATAAATTGATAAAAGATTGTGTTTAGTCAAGCTTCGTATTGGCAAGATTTGTCTTTCTGAATTGTAGCTTTGAATGCAATTTAGTTGTTTATTTCATGAGATCTTGTGATGTTCAAATCATTCAATTCTTTCCTATTGATGTAGATTTGTTGGTCTCTATTTTAACTAGTCATAAGAATGCATAGGTTTGCCATCAAAAATCTACCTGATAGGAAAGGTCAGATCAAGCCACATAAGCCCTAACCCTAAAAACCACCAGAATGAGGAGTGATACAATAAATGAGTCAAAAGATTCCCACTCACTCCCAAAATAGTAAAGGCAATCAATGCCCACTATCAATCATCCAGAAAGGCGTTTCCATTCTCCTCCTTGGCTGCAAAATCAATGAACCTGGTCAGCACAGCTTCAACCTCCTGAACTGAGATAGGCGAAATATGATCAAGCTGAAACTCCAACACTATAACTGCCTGCCCATGTCGAGTGCAAGACTTTCTCCAAGCAACTAAAGCATCCTGGGTGTTCTGAATAATGTTGAAGAAAGTTGAGGTGTTCTCAAAGTCATCTTGAACAAAAGCCTTCACCTCTGAAAAGAAAGGTGGCAGTCTACTACTCAAACCATCAGCAGTCACCTCCTCAGAAGTCAACCTCCTAGCAAAGATAGCCACCAATGTGTTCAAGACCCCATGAAAAATGTTCACCATGGCCTTTCTGACCCTGACCGAATCTGCCTATGCTGCATCAAAGAATCCTCAGCCCGTAACAACTGAAGAGTACCAGCCAGTGAAGTCATATCTATCACCCTCCTGTATCACGCCTCCCTCAACCAAAGCCTGTAAGGGAGTATGCATCAAAGCTTCTAAACGAAGGACAACCTTGGTCTGATAGATATGAGCATGGCCCCAAGCTTGATCAACTGCATCCATCTATGCCACAATGCTGGAAGCCTGCTGATAAGCATGAGCAAGATCCTCCATAAACTTTTTCGTCTCAGCACGAACACTAGCAGCCCACTTATCCGCCTCCTATGCCATCCTCCTCAAGTCCTCCAAGCCGCTGACAAACTCTCTAGGCAACTCGGCTGGAAGCTCAATCGTCGGATTCTCTTGCCCACAAGGACAAGACAAGTGTTGTACGTAACTTATCAATGTCTTGTGCTCCTTCAATTTCTTATATTTTCCTTCAGTCTGGAGCAACCTGTCCTTGAGTGCCTGGTAGGAGTTATCACATTCCTCAATTATCTGTGCTCCCATGGGGCAACCTAACTCCATGGTGGTGATCACATAATTTTCTGGAACAGCCTCATCTCGATCACACTCAATTCTTGGCACAGCCACATGAAGGGTGCGAGAGCCTCATCTGTTGAAATCTTTGAAAACTTCCTAGCTCTCTTCTTTGTCAGAGGCGCACTAATCCTACTAAGGAATTCCTCCATCTCAACTGCTGGATCAGTCTCTTCAACAGGGCTCCTCCTCATCCTGTCTCTAAGCCAATCTAGTACTACCTGCTGTAGGTCGGAAATAATAAATGGCTACTCATTCCTTGCTTCTTCTTCACGAACCTCCTCTCTAACTTCATCCTAACGAGGCTCACCAACTTCTACAGGCTGAGTATCTCCTGAACCTTGGGCTTCTTGTCCTGTAACCGTGTCATCTTCTAATGCTGCCTCAATCTCATGCTAGAAGCGTGTATCTGTGGTTGTTTCTTCATCTTCTTCCTGCTGGTTATCTCTGGTAGGTGCATTGACACTCTGGCCAACAGACTCCCTTCGTGGTGGCCGATTTACCTCTTGTAATTCTTGTTCCTTATTCAACATATTCCTCTGATCAGCAAACAATGAAACCTCTTGTATACTTGGAGAACGAGTCTCCAATGGCGTAGGTGATGCCACCTCAACTCTCGGAGGCTCTGGCTAGACTGGCTCTTTCCTTCGTGACTCTGGAGTTTGAGCAACCTGCTTCTTTGTAGCAGTTGGCGTCCTATGATCTCCCATCAAGTTATAAGAGGGATTGACCTGCTCTTAATCCTATTCACATGCCTCTCAACCCATCCTCTGGTGAATGTCAGGACTAGTATGCAAAGTGTATCCAAATCCGCAATCTCCGGCTCCGTCCAATCTGGAAGTGGGAGTGGTGTATCCCTCACTATCTCATAATCTGGATGAAGAATGTTCATATCCTTGTCTACCCGGTCCGGCACTGGAACAATCTCGCACTCCCTAATCATGCTCAAAGGTAATCTTGAAAACATCCTTCTTCTTACCTTAGCCTCATCCAACGCACTAGCCTAGAAATCTTCAATATTTGCCTTATGTCTGAACTCCTCTGACAATATCCATCTGATATTCCTGTGAGGATCATAATACTGTCTGCTGGTGTGGTAAGAAAGGTGGAAAAACTAAAGTTCATTTTCAGATTCCTTGGCTTCCTGCAGTGAAGGACACACTTCATCTGAATTCCCCATGATGATCGGGAAGTCAAGTCCTCCCTTCTTTTTCTTCTGAATCTTATCACAGGCGATGAGTTGCCTAGATATTTCTAACATCAAGATCCTGTTCGTAGGGTATCTGGGCAACCTATATGGATATGAAGAGAACCCTTGCAGCCTAATGTAAGTGAATTTTGGAAATTGGATAAACCAACACCCGTACCTTTCTATCAACTCCTAAGCCTCCTTTGATATCCTGTGATGAGTTCTTTGCTAAAGTGATCTCGTTATGTGCATGGTGAAGGCGTCATTGACTCTCTTGTAGTGAGATGTGCTTGTCAAGTGTAGCTACGGACAAGCCTCATGAATCTTGAACTGTTGAGAGCCACACCCAATCGGCTCCTTGTATGATATTCCTCTGTACTTCGTCATACGAGCCAACATGTAGATAATGTATGAGCCCATATAGAATGTTTTCGTTCTCCTCAAACTCCGGAGTTGTTCATGCAAATTATCACTGATCATTACTACCCAGTCAATATGCTCCTTGCCTTCCAGCACAAGGTTGATGTAGTAAAACATCCAAGGCTCAAAGATGAGCGGCTGGGGACATCCTCCGACTCTGTTGAGCATCATAATCAAATCACAATATTCCTGCTTTAGATCATCTGAGATTATCTGCTTTGGCAACTTCATGCGAGTGGGCTTGGGCTTGTTCATCCAATGGGAGTTTATCATATCAGCACATCTTTCAAACGTCGAAGCATACATACACTCAGCTCGTTCTCTTGTTTTGTAAATCATCTTCTCATGTGAGGGAATTCCAAATGCCTCACCAATGGCTGCAAGTGTGAGGTTGGCGAACAACTTTCCATCTAGTGAAGTGATAGTCCTTCGCTCTGGGTTGTAACAGTTAGCACACTCCATAATCAACTCCAGACACTGAATTGCTAGCGGAAAACCAGCAGCCGCATAAAGTCCACTTCTAACAATATTATGCGAAGTGATTGATGGACGATGGCCTCCAATTCCCATCATTCGGCTTTTGAAAGCTTCCATATTGAAAGAGCCTAAATTTGTGTCACTCAACTTGCCCAGCTTCGAAGAGAATTTTGACTCTGGTAGGAAATGACTTGCTCAGCTTCTTGATCACAGCCTGTTTGGACGCATTTTCCTTGTTGGATTCAGCATTATTCTCCTTGCTAGTCGCTCTTACTTCAGCCATTCTGCAAAAACAAAAGATAGTCATCAGAAATTTAACTTAGAAAAATAAAATCACATTGGGGCTGCCAGCAAATTTTTGAAAATGAGAAGCTTCAGCACTAAATTTCAACTTCAAACCTCAACACCTCCTGTAACAACTTCGAATTCTCAACACTTCGAAGATTTACTTGCAGCAATACACTCTCCAGCACTTAGAAGAAATTTGACCGAAGCTTACTTCAGCAACTTCTCAACTTCGAATTTCTTCATCCTCAACTTTCCTCACACTACAATCTTCTTCACCTTAGAGCATTTAAGTCGACCTTGCTAGCTGATGGAGAAAATAACAAAACTTCACAGCTCATATAGCCAAGTCGAATTCTAGAAGAAGCTAATTTTAGCTGAGTTATTAAATTTCCACTACTCCACTGCAAGAATTTGAATTTCCCTCCTCAGGCAGCTGTAACACTTGGCATCTACTGTCTGGAATATTTGACCTTCTAGATCTTCAAAAAGATTCATCTCCACTGGTTTAGGCGTACCTCACTTTAGCATTTCAAAATCACCTTCTGAAAATATTAACTTCAATGGCTCCCTTAAGAAATTCGTTTCACTGGCTGAGGCATTCACTTTGCTATTCAATCCAACTCTATTCTCCTTAGGAAATTTCATTATTGAGGCGCCCATCAAAAAATTTCTTAAAATCCTTGGCAAGGTGTGGAAAATTTCAAAATCAATCCCTTGTCAAAGATATCCAGTACCTAGAAGAAAATTCCCCTCAGAAAATGCCAAATTCATGTGTATCACTATGAAGGGGTATATTTAATTTTTGAATTTTATACCTTAGAAAAATATTTTCATCAAAGTTTATCTTCACTCTTCCTCTCTGGGCATAATTTTTTCTCTTGCTTTTCCTTGGACAATTTTATTCAACTTCATGAAGCTAGCGCATTTTGACTCCTCTGCCAGTTCATACATGCCTTAGAAAATTTTATCATCCCCTTCCCGAGGTTGGGCGTATTTCTCTAGGGGAGGAGAGATTTCAACACTTAGAAAAAATTTCATCATCAACATGAGCATGGGCACATATAGGAGGGTCTAGAGGAATTTATAATGCCTTAGAAATTTTCTTGTTTCTCCTCCAAGTTGGACGCATATCTCTAGATTAGGGGGAATTTTCCCATACTTAGCATACTTTCAACTTACCCAACTCCACCTTGGGCGCATATGAGGGGTGGAGGAGGAAAACTCTATACTTAGAAACTTTTCCTCACCTTGACTTGATGAGGGCACATTTAGGGGGGCTAGGAGGAATTAACAATACTTAGAACATTTTTTAAAAAGCCACCTCCTTCAACAACTTTGGGCGCATATCAAGGGGGGAGGAGGAACTTTTAACACTTAACAAATTTTTTCCTTAGCCACCAGCCAACTTGGGCGCATTTGGGACCCTCTACAGGAATTTTTACTTAGAAAATTTTCTAGTTCCATATCCATCAAGGGCGCATCAAGGGGGGCCTACAGGAACTTTTCATGACTTAGAAAAAAAAAATTCAATCTAGCTTCTAGCATGGGCACATTTAGGCTAGGCAACAGGAATTTCTCACTTGAAAACTTTTCCATCCTTCTGCCAGCTTCACCTTGGGCGCATTTCAAGGGTCATGGAGGAACTTTCTCAAACTTTAGACATTTTCAGGCTTCTTCCTTGATGATGGCCCATTTGGAGGCTGGAGCAGGAATTTCAAGACTTAGTCACTTTTTTGGCTTGCTCGCCCCTTGTTTACTATATTTAGTAAGCCTCTAGTTTTCATACCTCTGTATTTTGAATTGATTTGAATTTTACACCATAGGATCTTCATTATCTAGTTGATCTGTTCACATTGACATCTTGTGTCGACCTACTATTTATAGCCTGTTTTTGGAGGTGATTTACTATTTATAGTAACTGCTTGGTTTCAAGACTTCTGCAACTCCGTTTAACTTGAAATCTGACTGACGTGATCCTCATGGGTTGACTGGCCTGTTTAGCTAGTGTATCGCACTGACTTGCTATTTATAGCCTGTTTCAGAAGTGACTTACTATAAATAGTAAGTGCTCGGATTGCCTTCAAATTTTACCAGTGGATTCCTTGAAAGATACTGATCGCAATGGGATACATCAGTTTTCAGAGATTTTGACGTTTGACCCCTCATTTTAGGTCCCGAATCTAAAAACCCTATTCTAACTTGCATGTTGATCAAATGATCTTCGTTTGACCCTGTTTCTGTTGCATGTTGCCCAATTCGTGATGCTAAAGTGTTGGGTAGCTGTCGGAGTGGTCCTGCTAAAAATAGTAAGTGTCTAAAAAAGTGACCAATTAGCTGTCGGATGTGTTTGCATGTCATATAGCCCAAGAAATCTCACAAAACCCAGAAAAACCCAACAAACTAGACTGCATGCAGGCACTGGCTAAAAATAGTAAGTTCCTGAAAAGTGATCAATTATGCTTGCATGTTACCTTGTTGCGTAGCTCTTGAAAAACCCATGATGAATATGCTGACATGCACTGAAAAGCCCTGCATGCAAATCCTAAAAATAGCCTCTGAAGACAATTCTGCAAAAGGGTCCTGATCCTGGTTTGCATGTTACATCACTGCAAAGCCTCTGAAAAACCCACAAAGAATATCCAGACATGCGTTGAAGACTCCAACATGAAAACCCTAAAAATAGCCTCCAAAATCAAGACTGTTGAAAGTTATCATCTCATCTTGCATGTTATACCATTGCGTAGGTCTCAGAAAACCCAGAAATATTCTCTAGACATGCACTGAAAAACTTTACATGCAAACCCTAAAATCTGCTTCTGAAGGTGATACTTGCTAAAAATAGCAAGTTGTCTGTTTCAACTCAAAATTTGCAGGAAAGCAATTTAAAGTGTCCTGGATGCAATGTAACGGTAAGAATTTCAAAAGTGCTGAGAAAATGTCCCAACTTAGGTACTTACTAAAAATAGTGAGTTGTCAGAATGCAATGAAATTTTGTTGGGAACCTGCTGGAAGCTTACTAAATGTAGTATCAAGCTCAGATTTCAATTCACTCACTCAATTTGACTTCAAACTGACCGGAAGATCCAAAACCCTAATTCTCAGACTTAGCCAAAATCTCAATTCAAGCTCAAAGATAGGCACACCCCGGAGAGACAGACGGAGCAAAGAGAGAGAGAGAGACAAAACAAAAGCCAAAAGACGGGAATGGAGCAAAAATTAGGGGGGTCCCCATTTTGAATGGGGTGATGTGTGAAAAGGTCACAATAGGTGGTTCAACACTCTCAACCATTTCAACTTCCATAATAACCATTTTGTCTTCTCAACTATGTAACATATAAATGTATATCTATAACATCAATTAGCAAGTAGATACAAGATAGATTAGAAGATACACAGCCATACAACTCCCTTGAGAGTATGCCATGTGTAGAACACATAGACTAATAAAACTTTATGTCCTAGATCTACTAGTTTTCTCTACCCAACACCTCTCCATTCACTTCTACATGCACACAATGCATCTAAATTCTTGTTTAGGCATTGTGTCGTGGACTTCCTAGGATCCAAATTATTGACATCAAAGCAATTTGTCTTGCATGTCACATTAAATGAGATTAAAGTCTTTGGATCTTGGCATCAAACCACAAGAACTTTCAAGTGAGTTCAGATGGAGGAAGCACAAGATGCAATCCAAATGATGATCAAAGAAGAAATTACAAAGGCTCTTCGAAAACAAAGGACAAATTTGTTCAACCAATTTGCAAAAGTCCTCAAACAAGTGGTTCCATCAACTCAACTGTCAAGTAAAGCTTTCACTGGTTAAGTCCCCCTAGATTCCAAGTGATTTTGGACATTCCTATATTTGGATGGAAAATATAAGCAAATATAGTATATAATTGGTTAGATCAGTTAGAGTATTTCTCTATGAATGACTTCTCTACAGAGGAAAAGATCAGGATCACACTTTTAAAAGTATTTTCACCAGTCAAGAAGTGGTGGCAAGTCAATGCTCTATGGGAGAGGATCAAACAAAATGAAGATATCAATGATGACACTATATTCAATGGCAACAACTACAGCAAGGGCATGACTAGTTAGTTTACACCTACAATGATGCCTTCCACGACCATTCATTTAGTCCAAACTAGAGCTGGCCAAGGTCATCACAATGGGCGGAGCCTGTCAATATGCAGCCATCATTGTTGAGGCATCAAAATTGAAGGGAAAACAGGACAGGTTCCTATAATGTCCCCTAGTTGGGATATGCCCAATTTTTCCCAAAAGTAACAATTCCAACAATATAATTTGTTTTACAAATAGTATTCAAAAATTAAATCATACAAAAGTTATTGAACTTAAGAGTAAATGAACAATTAATATAAATAACATTGCCTAATTGGGTCTAATCTATAGTTTCATTTCCAATAACCAATCATAGAAAGGATTGGAAAGGAAAGCACAATAGGGCACTCGGAGACTATTCATCACAATTAAGCCCAAGAGTGTGGCAATCACCCCTTGGCCCCAAGTGGCAGGAACTCCCGTTAACATCCAACATGGGGTGGTCTACTTGCATCGTGGGACTCGAAAAATTTTCAACACAATTAAGCCCAAGAGTGTGGCAATCAACCCTTGGCCCCAAGTGGCAGGAACTCTAGTTACCATCCATCATGGGGTGGTCTACTTATATTGTGGAACTGGTCTACTACCTCTTCCAATCGTGTTCCCTTGCGAATCCATGCCTGATTGCTTATAGGGAGACTAATAGATTAAATCAATCATTATACGAGCCTTGAATAGATTAGCAATTCCCATTAGTAACTAGGTTAAAGATACATAAGAGCTTATAGATATATAAAACATTATACTCCATCATGATGCATACCAATCACTTATTCTATTCAATGGTTGTTGCCTTTCTAAATGCAGATTTTTATTTATTTTCTGATCTCCTTTGATGCCTTCTCCATTTGAATTGTTCCTCCTTTTATACCTTGTGGTGGGGAAGAGTCGCCTCTTTCCACTCCTTACCTTTGTAAGGGACATATATCTTCAAAACCCAAGCACTACCTTGTTTTGTTATTGACTTGCTTTCCCAAGCCTTGCCTTTAATTAATTATTTGCATTTAGGGAATCGCCACCCATGGTGTCCTTTATATTTTCGATCCCTTTGCTATTTTACTTCTAGCGGCAATTTCATTCTTTTTGCCACACGGTCTTGTGGGTGGGGGCATGACAGGACCAGACATTGGCGCATCAAAATGCATTGGAAATCTATATGATGTGCATGGTCAGCATGTGTTGATGCAATGATCGAACATTCCTTATGCAAATGGAATACCATTTAATGTCGCTTTCACATCTTACTATTAGGAGATGGTTAGAACTAATAGAACTAATAGCAATGGACGAACAAGGTATAAACTGCATTGGTATAATAAGTTTCTCACAACTCTTAATGACAAAAAAATATGACTAACGCAACAATCTACATCAATGAAAAGAGTGTGATCCATAGAAGTGTAACATGCCCATTTTCTACACTAACTTTCCTATGTTTTACACCTCAAGCAAATAAATTATGATGCTAACACATAGCAATAAAAATTTTCCTTTCATAAATAAGAATATAACGCACATTTGAAATAAACATCTTTCCAAACTTCTCATTGCATTGTAACAAAGTATTAAAACTTTCCAAAGTATTGATTTCATATAACATAATCTCATGATAATATTTCACTTTTTACAATTTTCCATATAAATGGATATATAAAATACTTACATAGCTTCCATGAACTTGTTGACACTAGGTATACGAATGGTCCAGGTAGTCCCCCTTCCAAATCTTGGTCACCAACTGATGAGGAGAAGCATCACTCAAGCGCTTTTCTACCAACCTTGGACTAACTGCAGTCCCCCGCACATCTACCAAACTGATAGATGGCCCCACCCTTCAACGAAGAGATTGGTTTGATAACCTCATAATATAAATTGACCTTCTCTGAGATTGGTGTTGTGTCCTACATATCTAGATCTATCACACAGTGGCTACAACCTACACATATGACCTTCCCAGACTAGTATGTAAACCTGGATCACAGTGACTGACAGTGTAAACAGTGGCAATTTACACTACTTTTGCTAAAGTATTCATCACCCAGTACTTTGAGTGAACGTCATATAATTCACCCACCTTCCTAGCTCGATTTGTATTGACCATTCATATCCTATGCATAGGCTATCCCCTTCATTGGAGTATCCAAACCCCAAGAATAACCTATTTCCCACTTACATTTACTATGACACTTCTACTTAAATAATTCATAGTAACTCTTACTTACCAATTGTCCATATGGAATAGCATAACGTCACATCATTAAATGACTCTAGTAATAAAGGTACAATCCCAACTATAAAAGTCTCCAATCAAGAGTTTATCTCAACATTAAATGACTCCCTTCAGAAGTATAAACTTATCAATAAATGCCCTCAATTCAAAAGTATAACCTTCAACAATAAATGACTTCAATCAAAGTATAATTTCATCAATAAATGACCTCAATCAAAGTATAATCGCATCAATAAATGACCTTAATCAAATGAATAATCATATCAATAAAGGACTCACTCAAAAGTATGGTCTCAACAATAAATCAACTCCAATTGAAAGTATAATCAGCAATCAAATGATCAATTAGATCATAAAGGTTAATCCCAACTTATTTGCTTCAATCAATAATCAATTAGACAACCCTACTGTAATGTCCCCATTTTGGCCATACGCTCTTCTTTGACTGATAGCCTATTTCCGGAAATCCGTAGGTTGATCAAAAGTGAAATTAGGGTTTCCTTGCTTGGAGGTTTGTGGCATTTCTAGGTATTTACTATTTTTAGTAAATACTAATTTTGGTGGTTCAGTTGTCAGCTTTCATTAAGTCTTGCTTCCATCTCAGTTTGCTTTCGTTGGTTTTGAGGTAAACTTACTATTTTTGGCAGTGGCTATTTTTAGTAAGTCTAATTTTGGCAGTGGCATCATCAGTTCAACTCAAGTCATCTTGTTATCCATCAGTCTCAGTTTGGCTTTGTTTCTTTGGACTGAGTTTCAGACTTAGTCAATTTTCATGTCTTGAAGTTGTACCCCACGCCTAGGCTTGATGACTTCAAGTTGTTTTAAAGAAGGGGACATAAAGGGGTCAAGTGAGCATTTAATTATTTAATAAATGCTTTATTGTTGCAATATGAAATGGATGCCTAAAAGGGAAGTTGAATGATATTTTATTATTTCAAAAAGTAAAAGGCAAAAAGGTGGCGTCCCTTTTGGAAGTTGAAGTGATTCAACTTCTTGGAATTTGAAGAGTTCTTGTTGCTTCATTTGCCAACTAAAGCTTATATATTGCTGCTGTTTGAAGAGCTGATTATCTAATATTTTTATGCTAATGTTATGTTGTCGAAATGACAACTTGTTTAATACTTCAAGGGATGCTTACCTCCTAGTTCCAATCCAATTTCGTGTTTGAAATACAACACCTAGTTGGTCATTTGCTGCTTCTCAAATCAGACTAGCAGATTGAGCTCAATAGTTGAAGATTTTGATGAAATTTCCAGTTTTGAAGTTGCTGATACAGTCACAGCTGAAAGTGGTTTTTGCATACAGCTTTTGGAGTGAATTTAATTTGCTTGTGGGTACTTTTCCAATCCATTCCTACACCCAAGGCGACCATCTTTGGAGAGTTTCAGATTTTAGTTTTGAGTTTATGATTTTTACTTGTCAAAATCGCCCTTGCTCAAGGCCGTACCATTCTGGAACATTGGGAATTGTGCTAAGAAAATAATACTCATCATTTGCTGCTGTTTCTTCATCATGGAATGGGCGCCTATCTTCCAGGAGATCATTGCAACTGATTTCACGTCATTTGGAGGTAATTTGACCAAGTTATGAGCATTTAATGAATTCACAGTTTGCTGATTTGAATTTCCAGAATTCTGATTTTTATATCAGACTGTTACAGTTCTCAATTTTTGGTCTTATACTTCAGTTTTGGAGTGTTATATGTTTGTGTAAGTTCATACTTCTTGTTCTAAAGTTCATTCTCTATCATTGTAATTTTGTAATCTACAGAGTTTAATTTGTAAAGGTTGAGATTAAGCATTACTAATCCAACCATTTCCAGTTCTGCAATTACTTTTTGTTTTGTCATTAAATTACCCCTGGATGGTTTACCGCCAGTGTGGATAATCTGATTTGTAACATTCTTATACCCACTTCATAGTGGAGAATTCCCACAATTCTGTGGATGCCCGCCGCAGCGGACGAATTGTTTTAATTGTTATCTTTTCCCCCCACTGTTTGGTGGTAGTGTGGAAATGTTCTTCATGGCTGGTTATCCGCCTAATAATTTCTAGTTTTAATTCAACACTCCGTCATATGTTAGCACCTCGCCCTCAGTGGGATCTTGAGTGCACATTCTTGACGTTGAGTAGTTTTCTTTCAAGTATTTTCATTTAGCTCCTCCGCCATATGACAACACCTGTCCCTCATTGGGATTGAGTGTGCATTCTTGGTGTGAGTTCATTTCAAGTTTAGTTTTCTATTTGGAGCTAACGCTAACCGAGTTGATTAAGTGCTGGTTTGTGTTATGATAATTCAAGAAAAAAATTGGTTAGCATATTTCACCTACAAAATAGGTTATTCCTACCCTAGGGTTTCCAACAAAAAGTAATGTAATGTTCAAGTGACCATCATAAAAGCCTTTCTTTTAATATATCGCAAATATTCTCATGTTTAGTACTTTTGTATAAAATATGGAGGACATTAGCTTGAGAAGGGCTTAAATATTTGCACCTACAAGATCTCTACTCATCATGGCTTTGGGTTGCCAGTATGTGAGTTCTCTTCTCGAATTCCGTGAATTGACTCTAATTCAAAATAAGATAATAACATAACTATAAAATACAACTCACATCCCTATTGTTGAATATTGATATAACCTCTAAGTTCATACCCTAATACTAGGGTTAAGACTCACTCCCTATTTCAAGGAGACATGAGTATTTAATCAAGTAATGATTATCAATTCAAGGTTTGCATAACGTTGTAATGATGACATTCTCACTAAGTACAACAAGCACTCTTTCACTTTCACATAAGAATAAAATAACCTTTTCCCTAATAAGCAATTGAACTAATTTCCCAAACAAGACAAACAATGTCACACAATCTTTTCAAATACATAAAAGTATTAAAGAGTAGAAATCAGCATCCCTGTTTATGCAATGCTCCAATTGATCGAATTGGATTCCCAACACAGCCTTCCCCAATTCAATAAGCGATTCCTTCTCCCTCTTCACCAAAAATCTCTCTCAAAATCCTCTCACAACTCTCTCAACTCAGAAATCACAGCAAGAATGCAGATGTGCATCCCCATTGAGGTAGATAGCTCCTCTATTTATACACAAAGATCAGCAACTAAAGGCTAGAAACAGGGTATCAAGAATGACACTTCTCAGCTCAAATGATTCAACTCAACAAGGTTAAGAAAAGGTGGCAACTAAATTCTTTGCACAATGAACACATACACAGCCATGGTGAATGAGTTGATACTCAAATTGGACAACAAGAATGATAATCCGAAATGCAAGGTAATTTCCTTCTACAAGTCGACTTACTTGGCCAGCTACATACTTGACCACTTCCACATATTTCAAAATGCTTCACAATTTGGAAATTCATATTGAAAAATAGACTTCTAATCAATTCATATCATTCTCAATTGGTGCCACATCATGCCATTTGTGTCTTATAACATGGGTTGATGTTTGCTATTTGACCTAGTCGAATTACTTCCTGTACATGAGCATTTACTGTTGTTTTGCTTTTGACAAAGTCTTGGTGTTGCTGGAAGCCTCTAAAACTTTATTTATATTTATTCCCTACATGCTACGATAATGTGCTGACTCTAAGTCTTTTCTTGCTCTATTATCATATGCGCTTTGAGCACAACCTCTCATTTTACCTATGCACTTTAAATATGTCTTCAAACATTATAATGCACCAACCTCTATTCTATCACTTTTAGCGCCTAAGTGTTTTATATTATTTTGCCTCTCTTATGCGCTTTACTTATAACCAACTTCAGTGCTTTATACTGTGGGTATATCATGTGCTTTAAATACATAAACCAGCGCTTATTCATTATAATATATATATATATGTATATTTAAATCAACTTACATATATATATATATATAAAAATAAACTTACAAACTCATAAAATGCATCATTTGATATTTGAATGAATAAACTCATATTTACATATTCCATAAAATAATAATGCATGCATATACACATGTGTGTGTGTGTGTATTAATATGTTAGTATGTACATTTCCATTACGTCAATACATAAATGCATATTAATATATATTTATATATACATATACTATATATATATATATTTCATGTCTTGACATTAACACATATTCACAATCCCATCGATCAACATATACACACGAAGTGTATATATCTCATCGATCAAATATAAACACATAAGGAAGAACTCACATATGACAAGAGACTCAATCACATAAAAAATTCACGGACAAGATCATAAAGTCTTCTAATTCTTACTCAAACAAGACTAAGGACAACTTACCATTTTCCCAAACTACTAACTCGACTTCACTAAACTAGAGGTGAGTGTGTGAAAGCTCAATTAGGTCTTATCAAAGGTTACTAGACCAATCCCCTCTCCTGAGTGATACTTCCCCTCTCTTCTGAAGGCTCGAACCTGTTCCTACATTCAACTTAGCACGTAATAGTAGTAGTCAGATGTTCACATGAAATCCACTTGCATTATAAAATATTTGCATCGACAAAGCATTAGAATATTCACATTGCAATACATATTCTTTCATTGTATTTCATCAATATAAACATAATCATTCATTTAAAAGCAATAACATCTTAATACATATTTCAATATTTCATTCCCCTACTAAACATATTAAATTCACATTTTGCATTTATCAACACTTTCACTCATGAAGGTAAAAGTAACTCAGTAACTATGTTGCGATGGAAAGTTGAACAAATACTAGAAATGGTCCATTTTTCAATGTCATGGTAACCTACACCAAATGTCCTTACATTTTGAAAGCAATAGATTATTATGTCAAAAGAAAAATGCAAAGTTTCTTCAAACCATCTGATGTCGTTGATAAGGTGAGGGCATCACATGTAATTGAGATTGTTACAAAATATGCCTCTGTTTGTAAAGCAGTGTGCTTGTTGGTATAAAAAAATACAAGTATATATTTTGGATGCCAAGTTGTATGCATTCACTGAATTATGCACTCAAAGACATTGGCAAGTTTCGGTTGATTTCAAAACTTAATGAAAACATGAGAAAAATATAGATGTTCATATGCAACCATCACCACACAAGTCATTTATCAAAAATATGTCAAGATGGAACTCCTCAAATCTGTTGATACTAAGGTTTGCTTTTGATACTTCTTGACCATCTTTATGTGGTCAAGGAGCGTTTTGTGTTCCACAAGAGTTACTAATGCATGAGCAGATTGGAGGCAACCTATATCATACACCGCAATTAAGGTGAGAATGGTGGTCCTAAGGTGATCATTTTTGGGTTGATGTTAAATTTGTTGCTGATTTTATCCAAACCCAATCATACATGCAAATTTCGACAAGCCGTGGTTGGGAGAGATTTGTGAAGAAAGTGATTCTATGTGTAAAAGAATAAGAAAAGTAGCAGACATCAAGGATCCTTCTCTATATTTTGATAAAGAAAAAAATGCATGAAAGATGGAACAAACATTTCACACATCTTCATTGTGCTTCCCATGCTTTAAATTTGAAGTGGTACAATACAAAAGTCATCGAGAAAAGACCTAACATGAGGATAGAAAGGTAATGAATGGATGTTGAGCTGTAGTGGAAAAGACTTACAGCTAAGGAAATGATGCCTTCTATCATCAAGGCTTAGTGGAATTAATTTTCAAGTGGGCAAGGTTATTTTTCTCTTGTGAAAGCATTCAAATGACATGGATGCAAAGAAAGACCCAATAGAGTGGTGGGGGAACCATGAAATTAAAGCATTCATTTGCAATATGATTACTCTCACAAGTAGCCAATTCCTCATCTTGTGAGAGGAATTAAAGTACCTAAGGTTTCATTCCTTCATTGAAGAGGAACTCATTCGGTTCAAGGAAGGCAGAGAACCTAGTCTATATTCATACTTTATTTTCTCTCTCTTATAAACCCAAGGTACAAGGGGGGTTTTTCAACAACATAGGACCAAATTCTGCCTAATGGAGAAATGGAGCCCTTAGGGGATGTTGTGAATAAACAACCAATGTGTTGTGGCCAATGCACCAGCTATCTAATATCTTCACTTAGAGGATGAGGTGGATAAAGTAAATGGCCTCAATGATTTGCCCCCAATTCAATTGCCTGCAAAGGAGCCTAAGCTTGAGAGTGATGAGTATCTAGAAAGCATCCTAATAGAGGATCTAAATAACCTCAATATTAAGGACATAGTTGATGCAAGAGTTGAGCCTATTCCAATGGATGACATGTGATGACATTTATAATTTTCACTTTTTGTATGCCTATTTGCCAACATTTCAATATGTTTTTGATAATATAAGCAGGGAAGGGCCCTAATCCTGTAGTAACAAAAGGAGCTAAAACAGCAAGATACGAAACAAACTGGGAAACAACACCAATCACACCCAAAAAAATCAACCAGACTAACTACTAAAAAGCAGCCATATGGGGCTCACAGGCCAAATTATCAGTATTGCATCCACAGGATCATTATAGTTATAATCAAAAACATAAGCATGCCACATACTATCGCAAAACGTGGCGCGCAAGCCATATAAAATATTAACCATAGTCGAGCAAGTTCTAAACCAAAGCATAGCAAGCAAAAAGTAACAGTCTAGAACTATCATCCGGAGGAACCGAAGTTTTAAGGCAAACATAAAACTAGATCAAAAAGCAAAGCAGGAACAATGCCATTATTTGGCATTAGCTATCAAATCCCAGTGTTCACCAATATAAGAGACGAACTCCCTCCAGTCCAGGCCAGCTTCATTGGTCAAGTCCTTCGTGCCCTCCTACTTCCCAGCTTTCTTTAATTGCTTCTTGATCTTTGATTGACCAAAAACAACTCCAACTGTAGCACGCCTCATCAAACCATTAGTCACTTGCATCAAAGTTGTGATCGCTTTCTCCGTGTCCTCAAGCTGAACCTGCAGAAAGGTGATTCTACTTTTCAAAAAAGAATGTTAGTGTCCTAGGGAATAGAAGTACCATTGGCAATGTCCTCCACATCATAGACCTCCTTCTCAGTAACCTCCAGGTCCTCTTCCCCACTAATTTCTTCCTCCGCCTTTTCATCTTGCTCCTCCTCCAGTTCTTCTTCTTCCATTTCATAGTCTTCATCATCACAATACATTCCTTCACTTTCCTCCTCCACTTGGGGTTTGAATTCTTCCATAGACAGTTGTTCCTCTTCCTCTATTTCAATCTCCTTTTTACCCTTTTTGTCCGAAGATGCAACCTTTGCCAATCTTGTCAAACGTCAACCACCACACAACATTCCTGCCTTCCCTTCATCTAATTCCTCCTTTTGAGGACCATTAGGGTCTTCAGCTATGGTAATGACATTTCCATGCTTTGAGGTTTGCTAGTCTTTTTTCAAGCTCTTAACCTTGGGGGTTCCAAGAGCAACGGGGACTATTTCCCTTTTTTCAAGGGTAGCTTTGAGTAATTCTAGTTCGAGGGGATTCTCCACGGAGGCATGCTTAGACTTAGAGGCGAACGATTTGGAGTTGGGGGTAGCCAAATCGGAAGCATTCACGGGGATACCATCCATAGATTCCACACAAGGAGCAGGAGGCCTAGGGTTAGGCATAGGGTTCGGAAGCACAACGGCTTGGGGAAGACCAGCATTATCATCATCATTATGGTTGGGATTATCCTGCCAAGCAATCAACAAAGTTGCCATGGGGGTTATTCACAAGGGCATACTTATAAAGAGCCAACATTAAACCTTGGTGCAACGGAGCGAGGCCCCATTTTCAATGTTTTGTTGCAAGGAAGAAAGTAAATAGAAGGCCAAATTTATCGTATCGTTATGGCGAATATGATTTAGGATAGGGAAATGGTAGGCATGCATAGTCATGTACCTACCTTCAAGAGTGAAGTAGCGCATTACAAACATGCTTACCGGGGAAAACGGTGGAGGAAGGTCAAGCCTAGTGTACCCATTCTGGAACCTCGTAAGCACCTCTCTATCATGTAGAAATCTCTCCACAAACTTTTGGTAGTCCACACTACTCTTCTTTGCCACCTTTCTTCCTTCGTTCACCAGACTAGTAGCCTCAGCAATTAGTTGACCTATAACTTCAAATTTCACCGCACCAATGGAGACATGGCCTTTTTTCCAAGAGTTGGTGAACTTAACAGTCAAACTTTCATTATACCCCCTCATAGCTTCAAAGAACGAAGCCATACCAGCCACTCTAAACATACGCCAGAGATCAGAATTTTGCTTAATGACTAAACATTTAGGGGGTTCAGTTCTCTTCCTCGACCCTCCCATTTTTGAAGATAGCAAACTTTTTGGGTTTTTCTTTTGATTAGTTCCTTTCTTCATACCACCCCAAGAAACAACTCTACCACCCCAGACACCAAATTTGCAGAGATGACGGACGGAGATAATGAAGCCAAAAAAGCTGTTTGAATTACTAAACCAAAACTACCAAATGAAATAAGCCAAAAACACGAGCCCCAAGACATAATTGGCATGATTAAACTTTACCATAATAAATATAGCCAGATTAACAAGATCAAGCTGAGTCTCGAAAATGGGGTAGGAAAAGACATATGGCATGTTAAAAATATTTGAAGTTACCAAGGCTTTGTTATTGCAAGCAAACATGTGATACGAAGGGTATTTGGAAATGATGAACTTATTAAATTTTTGGCCGAAGGAAATCTCCTCAACATTTTTCATGATATGCGACCTGCCAGTTTTGCAATTATTAACCTTAATGTCCATCCAATCACCAAGTCTAATAATGACACTTTGCTGGCCGATGAAAATCTCCTTAACAATTTCCATAATGCGAAACATACCAAACTTGTAATTATTAACCTTAGTTCCCATCCTATCACCACGTCTAATAAACACACCACTAGGACCCCTTATCCAATACTTATAATGTATATGCATTTTCATATTTTTCTTTTAAAGCTCTATCTTTTATTGCCCTAGACAACCCACCATACTCCCAATGAGTCCAAGTGTTACAATTAAGAGCCTCGTTAGCAGCAATATCAGCAGAGTAGTTCCCTTCCCTGTAAACATGTTGAACTCTACAATAAGTGAAAAATTGCATGTGCAGCTTGCAATTATCCATTATGTCTCTTAATTCCCAAGGAACAGCACTCTCCATTTTCAAAATATCAACAATCAGCTTTGAATCTCTTTCCAAGATGACTTGTTGGAAGCCTTAATCTTTCAACAATTTAATACCACCCCAAGCAGCCATGGCCTCCGCTTTGTTATTAGAGCAAACCCCAAGATTTTTACCATAACCAGAAATACAATCCTCATTGTGATTCCTTATTAAACCTCCTGCCCCTGCCAAACCAGGGTTGCCCTTAGAGCAGCCATCAAAATTGCATTTAACCCGGTCCTTCTCAGGGGGAATCCAAACAATAGTCTTCCTTGAAAGGAAAGTAGCCCAATTGAAGTTTGTGAGATCCTTTTTGAGGCCCCATAGTTGTTTGATTATGATCTCTTTGTAGGAAGGAAAAACCTTAGAGTAGTTGTATCCCCCCACTTCCACATTTTCCTGAATTTGGGTCTTAATAGCAAAACATAAATCACGGCTGTTTCTCTCAGTTTCTCTGAAAATCCGATTATTCCTCTCCTTCCAAATTGCCCAAGCTATGAAGGGAGGGACTTGATTCCAAAGTTGTACTTTAAAATATTAATCTTCTAATTTTTGAAAATTTCACTTAGTCAAAGTTGGATAGCCTATATTTAAATTTTTTTTTATGTTTGCCATCTCCAAGTACCAATCTCCCATTTCTTTTAAATGGCATATTGGTATGGTAATACCCATCTCCTAGTAACTATGATCCTTACATTTGGATTTTTAAATGATCCTGTTTTTTAACAAATTTGTTCATGGCATGTCAAGTGATAATCCCAGCTTCTAACCACCAATGGGTTATCTTTGTGGAAACATCCAGATGAGTGAGCCACATCCTTTCAAATTTAAATTGAGATTAACATAAGGAATTGCTTTATAGATTTCCCATATGATGGACCAATTATCAAAAAGTATGTAATCACTAACAAGGACATTGATTTGTGTACTAGCCAAGACCCATTGGCTACAAAAATCATTTTCTCTATTTTTCCTTGCAGCACAGCATCTTCATTTTCCTTTGTTTTCACTAAGTAAACAAATCCTTTAACAAATTCCATATCTATCATACTGTTAGTCTCAATAAGGGTCATCAAAGCATCGATTGTTCTAGAGTTAATAAACTTCTCATCCTTTTTTTCCTTTAGTGACTTGACCATATTGAAATCACCCATAAGGATGAGTTTCTGGCTAGTATTAGTTGTTACCCAATCTCTAATTTTCTCAAGATAGGCAATTCTAGTATTGTCATATGGAGAATATACACATTTACACCTACAACTCATTACAAGCAAGAAGCCATCCCCCACATAAAAGAGGTAAGAGAGTGGGTGACATACCTTCTTGGGTCCCACCAAATAACTACCTTCAAATTTGCACAAAAATGGATCTGTTTGCTGCTCAAAATTACCATATGTTTGATCCTTTGTAGAATGTTGGCTATTGTTGTCTTTACTTTCTTGTATTAAAATTAAATTAATCTAATTGTCCTTTGTTGTCTTTGAGCAATAGGCACCGATTTGGAATGCCTATACCTCATATATTCCATGATAATGCCCACATGGCAAGATTTAAGTGTGACAAAAGTACCGTCTAGATGTGGCTCCAAGTTGGAAAGTTTTGGTGTCCAAATCTGTATAATTTCCATCATTGTCCTTTTCATTTTTGGGTCCTCCTCAGTTTCTATTGCCTTATTTGAGGTTTTTCTTTTTTTCTTAGTATCTCTCAGACTTTAGCTCCCAGATATGTGAAACTCTTGGGACCAGATCCTCCTAAAAGTTGTCGTTGGTTTGAGATTTATTACTCCCAGCATCTGGCTTGGGCAAATGTCATGTCCCCTTCTCAGTGACATCTCTCGGAGTACAGGATTGGCCTATCACACGACCCTCGTAGGCTGATAGACTGGATAGAGGGTCACTTCGGAGCTTGGCTCAGCTTCAGTTAGTAGAGTTTGATCAGTAGTCTTTCGTTTGGGCTCGATCGGAGACTTTTTGCAGAATTGCTATTTTTAGCAGTTCCTGGCAGGCAGCGTGGGACCCCTGCTATTTTTAGCAGTATGAGATTGGCAGTATTCGGAATCACTTCATAGTTCGTCAGCTTCAAACGGAACAGGTATCGGATGAGTAACGAGGGAGATATTAATATTTAATTGCATTAATTAAATATTAATTATTTAATGATTATAATATAAAGTTATAATATTAAATTATAACTTAAGTGATTTCTCATTGAGGGGTGCGCCATCATCAGAAGGGGCCTATTTGGCATTTAAAATTATATTAAAATATTTGGCTGAGGACTTTGGAGAAATAAAAGAATTAAAAAGTCAAATTTTAATTAAAACCCTATTATGGTGGAAATCGCACTTTTGTGAAGATAAAGGGTTTTGCATTGGTAATTGTGCCATTATGTGATTATTGAGATTGAGAATTGATCAACTTTGCCTGAGCACAGAACCTTAGGGTTTGAAACTCGAATTCCTTGGAGAACGAGCCATCTCCACTGGAAGCAGTTCAAAGGGTGTGAAATAACACCTGATTTATTGCAGCTGAGAGGTTTCTTCATTCAGAGGAAATCATTGGACTTCATTTAGCATTCTTTATTCAGAGGATTTTGCTGAGGATTACAGTCAGAAGATATCACCACATCAAGGCGCCTATTTAACTGAGATTTTGGAGTCACAAAGGGAAGCCGTACCATTCTTATTTGCTGCTATCAGCAGGCCGTACCCTTTCTGTACCTGGGCCGTACTTTTCAAAAAGGCGTGTTTAATCCTTGAAGAAAACGCCTATCTTTTGGGTTGCCAGTCTTCACCTGTGTGGGTGCTAGGATACTGGGAGGCATCTGAGATCGTTTCAGAGAGGAGAAAACATTATTTTACATCAGCCGTACCATCTCAAGCAGATTACCAGCAAGCTGTTATAACCAGGTTTTCAAATAAAAGTTGTTATTTTATCATTGCATGTTATCAGATATTCTTTGTATTGATTCCAGTAGAGCAATAAAAGAAACGCATTCAGTAGCAATTGCAATTCCTATCTATATTGGCCGTCAAGTATTTTATTTGAATTTATCATTAATTTTCAAGCAAAATAACAAATTTCATTTATTGCATCAAAAACTCAAAAATTGCAAAAAAACCAAAAACCGTCAAAAAAACTCAAAACTCAGTCAGAATCAGTATCAGGGGGGAACTAGGGTTTCTACAGCAAATCAGTCATCAATGAGAATTGGCTAGAGGTTTTTGGCTTGCCTTTTTATTTGGATTCTTCTTTTGCAGAGTCCTTTAGATTTTTTGAGGACACAGGAACAAGGTTTGGAATAAATTAGACATCCAACATCTCCATTGTGTCCTGTTCTTTGAGGGCTGCAAATGGATTTGTCAATGAGAATTGGCTAGAGCTTTTTGACTTGCCTTTGCATTGGGATTCTTCTTTCGCAGGTTCCTTTAAACTATTTGAAGACACAGGAACAAGGATTGGAGTAAATTAGACATCCTCCATATCCACTATGTCCTGCTCTTCAAAGGTTGCAAATGGATTTGTCAAAATTGTTTGGCTTGTTATTCCTGTTGGTTTTTTCCCTTTCCTTGCATGGACTTTTTGAAATTTGTTTTGATTTTGGTTCTTGTTCCAATTTTGCTGTTGATATGATCTTGTATTGTTGTTTTCCATTTAGAAGCTTGCTGTTCTTTATGCTCTTGAGGCTACATTTATATTTCTGCTGGTCTATTTCCTTTGAGGACCATACCTTTGCTAAGTAGCCATGTTTCTAACAAATTCAACAATAAAATGAGCTATATTCAATCCAAGAGCTGCCCCAATCTATTCCTCCAATTTCTAAAATAATATATCAGGCAAAGACTTGTCCATGTTCATGTTGACATAGATACACGCATAGTTGAAAACTCCTGGAATTCTTGTGAGTTTCAAATCTTGTTTACTCACAAATTGCCTTCTCAATCTTTTTCAACAAGATTTCCTGCCAAAATTCACTTGAAAGTCAAAGCAATTTTAACAGTGTTGTTACAGTAATTGGTAGATCCTTCGTGGTGTTGAAATCCAGTAGCTAATGTTTCATAAATACGTCTGATTTCTTCATGAACCATGGCTCTCGTTGGAACACTTGATATTTTTGCTGTTATATTGAAAAACTGTGTGAATTATTCCTAGGGGATTGTATCTCTAGTTCTCTACAATACCTGATGGCCTCAAATTCGCCACAACCCAGATCTTTAGCATTTTTTGGTCTAGCAAGGCATCTATGAATCTGCATATGAGTGCTCTTTCTTTTAGTAGCCAAACTAGATCTTTGGCAGGATTTCCATTTAAAGACAGCACCCATGGGCCATTTTCCCTTTTTGAGGAAGTTGGGCCAAGTGATTGTTCTCATAATATTGTATGAATCCATGTAATCTCCTTGCAGATCAGTGGTGCTTCTTGAAAAATAGCAGACATGAAAGTGTGGTTTGGATTTTGAGAGGTATTGTTCTTGAAAGAGACCATAGCCTCCCTTAGGGTGAAAGCACTAGATCCAATCAGCCATTAGCAGTTTGGATAAGAAACTTACTGGTTTTGGTGGCTGAAATGGTCTGTTTTAGTGGGTGGAAGGGCATAATGAAAACAACATAACAGTTGCTAAAATATTCACACTAACATTTTTTAGCTATGCCATGATTGCATGGTTATTATTGCACACAATTATGGGTCCTTATTTAAATATTACAATAGGAGTTCTATTTTTTTGTGATAATATATGTTTCTTTTATATTAATTGAACATATCATCTCTTTTTTTTTACTACCATTCATTTGATTTATGCTCTATCCAATGGATTATGATCCAAATAACTGGAGTGTATCTTCTCAAGGTAGGCAATTGTCTTACCAAATTCTCTACTATTTAAGAATCCATGTCTTTGTTTTAAGGTTAGATCTTTGTTGTGGACAGTGGAAGACAGTTTTTTGGATGTTTCAAGGTTAAATTGTTCACAGTGCTCAATGTAAGAGTCTTTTAGAAAAGAAACGGCACAATCAATTTTAAGTCCAAACTTTTGAGTCTCACTACTGGACTTGTCATTAGGGAAAGTATTAAGACAATGCCTCAGAATTCAAATTGTTTATAAAGTTCTTCCCAACTGACTCTCTTACAAACGTATATGTCATTTTCTTCATTTTTTTCAGACTTTATGACGAGAAGAAAATGTTTTAATCTATAGCCTTTCATTTCCTTTTTAAGGATACATGACCATCAATAAAACTCTTTTTAACACCTTGTAAATCTACTCTACCTTTATTTACAGTCTATGCAATTGAACTACATTGGTTCTACTTTTTGAAGAAAAATGAAAAGAAAAAAGTTTAAACAACATTACCTCCCCCTTCCCAAGCCTTGCACCTGTCCTCGGGTCAACGGCAACTGATCCAATGACAATCAAATCTACTTTAAGTGTTGCATCCAAACCAATGGGTTTCCCATGCTTTGCAACTCCTGCTGAAGTACAGGCTTCATGTATGGCTCCTGGTGGCAACATTGCAGCATCTAAGATGGAAAAGAATCCTGTCCTCAAGCGTGGTTGAGGAGTGAGGAGCTTCTTCCCACCTACACTATCCCAATAATTCAATTCACTAAAGACTCAAAATAAATTTATAGGCCATTTTTTTTTCCAATTAATTAAATATTCAGAATTATTTCAAAAATTAGATTTTTCTTATTAGAAAACTTAGCATAAAAAAAGATTTTATAAAAAGGACAGATAGTTTATTATATTTTTTAAAAAGGTATTATCCCTAAAAGCAGAAATCGGGATGATATCAAGATTAATCATGATCAATCACAAACTGGAAGCAGAGATGATCTGATCCAGATCGAATAGCTGATCTTTAATTCAAGACACAATTTATTAAAAAATCACAATTAAATTAGACATTTAAACATTTTGTTTTTTTCACTTTTGTCTGAATTATTTATTTCTAGGTTTTCCTTCATTTTTACACTGCAGGTTTTGATTTTCTCAAAGTACAGGTGGACATCAAGGATTCAAACTTGTATTTGAAAAACTGGGCAGGATTTTTGAGAAGCACTTAATCACAATTGTTGAATTATAATTACGATTTATGTGGAATTGACATCCACATTTTTTGAAGGATTTGGAGCTTGGTTAAAAGTAGTAAAACTATAAATGGCATTCATCTTAAAGGTTCCTGTGGCCTCAAAGGCCTTAAATTTGGCTTCGTGGTATGGGCTTGTACCCCAGATCCAGGCTCTCGTTTCAGAAAGAAAAAAATAAATATTGTTTTGGGTTGTTAAGGAGGAAAAGGCTTTAATTTTGACTCCATAACCCAATGGACACAGGGTTGTTTCTAAGTTTGACACTTAGCAGGCAAGCTACACCAAGAAGTCATAAAAAATATAGTAAAATTTTAATTGCCTTACCTTTATACTATTGTAATTTAGATTTTATGCTTGCTTATGTAAGCCTTGAGAGGTAGTACCTCTAAATAAAATTAGGAAGCATAAATTGTAAGTTAAAGCTAAGCCTAAAGTATTAACAAGAGAAGCACAGGACTCATAAAGCAGTAAGTTACAGTTAAATCTATCTCTACACACATTATTTGGCATGAAATAAGCCCAAAAAAAAATGTTTTTTCCCTGTTTTTATGAATACTTCAGTCCTTTTTAATTTGCCAGTTCTTTCCTGATTTAGTCCCAAGTAATTGAATTTCATTTATTTTTTTGGTTTGCCTAGTCAATCCCAAGATCAAGTAATGCTACTATGATATTATCAGATATCTTATGTTTTACTCAAATATTTGATTATACTTTCTATTTTCTAAAATTAACAGATTTGCCAACCATTCTAACTTGTTAACCATTTTACACTTCTCAAAAAATTTCCTTACCAAGACCAGTAATTCAACAAAGTTATCAAGACAAAGGACCAACACCTTGTAAAGTGAGAATCGTGTATAATTAGTCCAATATCGAAGTATAGTTAAATGTTTAGACACTAGTTATTTGCTGAGTCATATGCTCGAATACCAGCAGGTAACTAATCCACAAAATCCAACCCTTATAAGTTTAGATCTAGCTGCAAAAACATAAGATCAATAATCGGGGTTTTGTGTTAATGAGAATACCTGATAAAGTGAAATAACGAACTTGTTTTTGTGGTGTATCAGGATTCACCTTCACACACTGTGCAGTGGCAAATGCCTCCAAGCTGGCCAACTTGGGGCATAGATAAAACAACAACAAATAGTATCAGACATGTGAAAAGCAAATAACTTAAATTCTAGTTGAAACTTATTTACTTACAGCATGAAAAAACTAGCCAGTCTTTTTTACCCTTTTTAAATATATATACTGAAAATTGGGTTCATTTATCAGATTAAAGAAAAATGTTAATGGCATTTTGAATATAAATTTAAAAGGTACATTTATTAAATTAGCCAAAACTTATACTCGATAAAGGAAATACCAATTACTTCTTTTGTCAAAGTTTAAAGGTAATAATAGAGATGATGAGATGACTCCTTTAGACCATAATATGAATATATATTTATTAAATTGACCAAATTTTACAAGGTAATAATAGTGCAATAATAAACTTTAGAAGAGCAGTTGCATGTTTCAGGTGTAAATGCAGACTCTTCATCCATTGGCAGCATCCTCCCAGAAGACATCAAACTTGGTTCTTAGGAAAAGGGTTTGGAGATACATAAAAAAACAATTAAAATGCACTGACAAATCCAAACTAACAACCTTTATTAACACACTCCTAATTTATGCCATGATGGAAGCTCTTCGCCTTGGTATGGAGATCCAACAAAAACTAATTGATAATTATGTTTTGTTACATGCTATAGGCGTGACTGCCAGCATACGGAAGGCACATGAATTGTTTGAGAATATGACTAAATGAAATTTCATTCCATTCACTGTAATGAGTACTGGATATGCATAATTTGTGTTTTCTAAAATACTCGGGTATTTCTGAGCAAACAAAATTGGAAGGTATAAGCCTTGACTTGTCAATCTAAGCCAGCATCCTCCTAGCTTGTGCTAAACTTGGATCTTTAGGACTGAGAATGAAGATCCATCAAGAATCATTTGAAAGTAGATTTTTGAAGAGATGTTGCAGTTTCAAATGCCCTGATAGACATGTTTGCATAGAATAAATAGAACCTAATGAGGTGTGGCTGTATTTGCTTTGCTCTTGTAAATCACATAACAATAGAGAGCTGGAAGAAATTGTGGTAAGCCTCCATTTTCACTTGGATCCTCCTTCCACATCTGCTGTATCATAATTTTGGATTTTTCAGCCAAATCTAATAGAAAACACTTCCCCAGTGCTCTACAAACTCATTTGATACATTGTGTGACTATATTTTGCTTGAAATTTAAGTATTTTTTTAATTTGCAAAATTTTGCCAAATTTTTGCCAAGTCACTAAGTCCAAGTCAAAATTGTTTGACACCAATTGCAAGTTTTTTAACTATGCAAGTTTAAACAATATAGGGAATAAGTCGATCGTGAAAGGTCACTTGAAAATCCTTCTAGATGATATGGCACTTGGATCTTTTGATAATTAAAGATCAAGAATTTTTGTCGAATATGTAGGTAGACTTAAAGGCTTATTTCAATAAACTTATTTTTTGTGCACTGTTTTAGAGAAAACAATATACAGCAAATTGGTTAACTACACTTGAACTGAGCGCTCCAAAGAGGGAGATAAGTGGGTTCGAAGATGATGTCGAGAGGTATAAAAAGTTTTTAACAATTGCACAAAGGGATGCTAGGATATCAACCCAAGGACTCTTTTCTCAAAATGTGATTAAAATTGGTTATCCAAAATGTTTATCAAAATAAAATATAGTAATAATACAAAATGAACATAATCTAGTCAAATATGTATAGTATTCTTCTACTATAACACAATAATTTATAATTTATAATCAATTTTAACATGTAATATTATTGTTGTTGTACCCAAAACCAAAATTTTTGCTTCACTAAGGCATTTTGCTTAATTGAGTCTTAATCTTGTTAAAGTGATGTCAGAAGGTCATTTTTGGGCTTTTTAAATATGGAGTTGGTGTCAATGTCATGTCATTCTGTTACTGAAGGAATTTAAGAAAAATGAAAATTTAAAGGAAAAACATCAAAATTCTCTCTGGAGAAGGGAGCATATTTTCAAATAGGCGCCCTATCTTTTAGGGGCTCAGATCCTGTTTTTAGGGTTTGTCACCTCCAGCAAACATTTGTCCGGCATCACGTCAGCTTCGCAGTGAGCTATTAAGTTTATCAAACGGACCTGTTTCGGGCAAGTTATGGAAGATACAGTGCGAAACGAGGCGAAAGTAAGAATTGGCTAACACTGGAGAAAAGCGCAGCTTTTGGAAAAGGCGCCCATCTTTTTGAGGTGCCAGACGTAGGTTTTTGGCTAAACGCCATCCAAGATGTTTACCTCACTTTTGTTCGAGCTTCGCGATGCATCTGTCAATGGGTGAATCTGAGTTGCTGAAGTACCTGAACCTGAGGTCAAACGTAGGGTCAAATCTTAGTCAAAATATCAGAGTAAAAAGCAAAAGAGCACATTTTGAGAAAGGCGCTTGAGCTTTTCAAGCCTTTAATGCTTTCTTTCTGATGATCTTAGATATTCAATGTGTCTGTGTTACATTCTGCTTTTCGTTGCCTATCTCCGTCAGATCAGAGGATGACTCAACAGCTTGCAGTCGAGGTTTTTATGTTATTTTGATCATTTCCAGAAATGGCCAAGTCTAGAGAGAAAAAGAGCAACTTTTCAAAAAGGCGCCCTTGTTTTTCACTCAGATGATGTTTTCTTGGGAATTGTGCCTTTGCAGCTGTCGTGCAGAATGAGGTCAACTTCGCAGTGAACCTGAGGTCCAGTCCTGAAAATGGCTAAAACAGAAGTTATGAAGGATTTATTTCTCCCTTCGTTCGAGATGCAGAAGTCAAAATTTGACTAACACTAGAAGAAAGCGCAGCTTTTGAAAAAGGCGCTTGGATTTTTGAGCCTTCAGATGTCAATTTTACGGTTTCCAGTCTCAAGATATCTTTCGATCAGTTTTTGCTCAGCTCTGCAATGCACCTGTCAGCCGGTCAATCGGAGAAGTCAGTCAACCAGTGTCAGAGGATGAATAGAGGTCCTGGCAGAGGTTTTGGCCTAAATTTTCATGAAATTTGACTAAGTTTGGAATTCGCCTTAAGAGCTCAAAATTGGATTTTCGAAAGAGAGTTGAATGGATGCCTTAACTGGAGTTCTGACTGCAGTTAGACTAAACGTTTTCAAGGTTGTCATCTTTAGTTCGTATATTGGCATGTTGAGTGATCTTTCAGTTCGCATGTCGAGTTAACTAGTTTGCATGTTCAGTTAACTGCTTTGCATGTTGAGTTAACTTGATTGCATGTCCACTTAACTAAAGATTATCAGTGAATGTCAACTGGAGTTCACATGCATGGCGAATTTGGTCAAAATTATGAAGTTTGTGTGAAGATGGCGCTTCATGGAGTGTCAACTGAAGTTCTAAAAGGGACGGTATAAATGATGAAGCATAAATTTGTGAAGTATGGCGCATGAGGTTGTTTTCTTCAGTTCTCAATAGGGTCGCCATATTTAGAGTTTTATTGATGAAGCATAGTTTTGTGAAGCTACGCCCTTTGCAAAGAATGACAACTTAAGTTCCAAAAGGGTTGTTATTTTTAGAATTGAATTGAAGCATAAGTGTGAAGTTGGCGCATTCATTAAAGGCCAACTGAAGATTGAAAAGGGTCGCTATTTTTAGAATGTTTATTGCATGATATATGGCGAATTCCTTATGGCCGACTTTAGTTATCAAAAGGGACGCCTTAGTTCAAATTTGTGAATCCAAAGCAAGTGTGAAGGATGGCGAACTTGATATGGATTGCTAACTAAAGACAAGGTCGCATGAAGTTGTTAACTAGACTGAAAAGGGGAACCCTAATGCATGGCGATTTATTTAGCATATTTGAGTTTCAGTTAACTAAGATGGGGTCCAATCATAAGCCAAGCGCACTTTTCATGGATTCTTTTCCTTATGCAAATTTCATGGATGAAAATCTATATATTTCAGCAATGGCGTCCATTATTTCATCATCTTTTGCTCTGAAGTTCATATTCTTTTTGAGCGACCAGCAAGCTAAAGGTGCTACAAGTGTCCGAATTTAGCGTTCTTCATAGCAACGAGTTCAGATTGTTCAGAGGAAGGCGATTCTAGACTTTATTTTCACTTTGCATGCAGGTTTCATCAAGTTCCAGAGAAGAAGTTGGCGGATTTTTCAGAAGCAGACAAGCAAAACTTTCTATCTTCTGTCTTATTTCTTCTATTTCTCACCTTAGGTACTTTCTTCGCATGTCAAAGAAATTCAACACATATTCAGAATCTGATCATCTGGGTTCACATATTTCAGCGTATACAGCAAAACCCACGTCTTAGATTTTTTCGAGAAAATAGCCCCGTAGCCTTCATTCTGAAGCTTTGTGCTTTTTTCCGAGAATCTCTTTGCGTGTGGGCTTGAAACACACTTTTTCAAGAATCCAGCTATCTGGGTTTGTTCAGAATTCAGTTGTGCACAAAACCCATGTCCCAGAAAAACTTCGAAAATTTCTTTCGTCAGAAGCTATTTTTAGCCTTGTCCAAAGGTTTTCAAAAAGTTCTTCAAGTATATTCAACTTTACAGTCAAAAGTCCTTATTTTCAAAATGCAGTTCAATCTCATTGATTACAAGGTGAAATCGGCTCTTACACATAATTTCATCAAGACTTCAGATACGGACCTAAATCATGTTTATCCAATGGTCAATCTGAGCAGTCTGGAAGGTGTTAGCAGCAATTCGTTGAGGAATCTTGAGCGTTTCGGGTTGCTGGCAGCGGCATCCATTCCTGTTACTACTTTCGATCTTGAGTTCGTTCTTGCTTGCATCAAGCATTATGACTCATCTTCACGTCAAATCAAATCAGCAAATGGGAAGGTTGTTTGCAGTATCAAACCGAAGGACATAGAGAAATGTTTTGCTATTCCTCCTCGTTCAGATAACTTTACTGTGGTTCTTGAAGCTTGTGAGAAGATATGGGATGCTGATCAACAACGTTCACAGAGGAAAGTGGCTCAGAAGTGGCTGAAAGTTCAAAAGACTAACATGCCTAAGAAGGTTGGTCGTGGTGAATTCAAGGAGGAAGTTGCTGTTTTGATAACTTTACTCAACTGAGTTACCGGTCAATCAGATGCCAGCACTTTCCGTTCATGGATGTTTTACCTAATTACCAGAATTCTTGATGGTACAGAGCATTTTGATTGGGCTATGTTGATTAGTGATTGCTTACATCAGCAAATTACTAACTTTCTCAAGTATCATGAGTTTCATATGATATCCTACTTGGTTTACTTGGTTGCATTTCAAGGCAGCTACAGGCTTCTAAAAACTAATGGCACTCTCGGTGTTCAGCATGTTCATGAGTATTATCCTCAGTTGGAGTTTTCTCAATCCGAGCAGTGAATGATCACTTTTCCATGAGAACCGTAAGAGATCTTGATAACGAGATGCACATTCGTATTTCTACCGAGGCTAAATCAGCGATGGAGACTTGGACTGATTGGTTTATCCAGTTCCCTACTTTTACATACATCCGAGTTTATGGATATGTTGGAGAGCCCCTGATGTTGCCAAGGTATCCGTCAGACAAGATTATCTTTATGGAGTTCCTCAGACAAATGCAGCATGTTCATTTCTTTCTTCATAGTCGTCATAAGACTGCGGCTAATTTTCCATTCACATTGGGAATTTTCACATGCAACGCGGCGACAAATGCCAGGTTTATGTCTACAGAGATAGAAACGTTCAAACTCAAGACTTATACTGAGAGGCGTTCCTATGATCCTCTCGGTCATTATGCAGATCGGTTAGAGCGAGGGATTGCACATGCGCGAGCACTTGAAGATTTCTGGGCTAATTGTGAAGATGAATTCGAGGTTCATCGTCATCACTATTGTAGACTCACTATTGGTCAGTTCTCTGATTACCTATCAAAAGATGTTGATGGTCTATCCGATGATGATGGAGAAGTTCTTCTCAATTCATATGTTAAGGATCAAGTTGCTCGGCAGCCACTTCGCTCACCTGATTGGTATGCCAAGGAGAATATTTCTATTGAAGAGGTTTCCAGATCAGTTATCAAGACTATCAAGTTGTTCTTGGAGAGCAAACGGACGCGGAAGTCAATTCCTATAGCAGAGCCGCCAAAGGATTTCTCTTCATTGCCTTCTACTTCTAGAGCAAGACCCAGAGTCAAGGCTATTATAATACCTCCTGAAGGGGTTAGACTCAGTGGAAATACGAGGAAAAGAGCTACTGGTAAGAGGAAGCAGAAACAAGTTGAAAACGTTCCTGAGGTTCCAGTAGAGACAGTTATTCAAGCTGAGCCTCACGTTTCACCTCCTAGTTCGCCTCACATACAACCTATTGACATAGAGTCTGAGCCTGAGACACCAATTCAAGCTGGATCGGAGACACCTGAACCACCACAGGTTGATACATCAAGGACAGTCTCTCCGCGAATTGAGAATATTGTTCAATCTTGTTGGCTCGAGAAGTCTTTGGGAAGACAGAGGCGTGAACCTTCGTACAAACTTGATTTATCTGAATTCGGTGAACCTTATCAGAGAAGATCGAACAAGAAGATAAAGAAACAAGTGCACATTGAAAAGACTCCAGAATCAGAAATTGTTATCGAAGTTGCCGTTCCTCCAGAGGGTAAGAGCTTAGATGAAGTCAAAGTTGGTGACTTTACATTTACTAAGGCTAATCTTGGCAGGACCACTAGAGAGACAGATGTAACTCTTCTTAAGATCGTCACTAATAATCTTGAAGAGCGAATCACAAAAGATGGAGAAGATAAGGCCTTACTCAAGGCTGAAAACAATCAACTTCGTCAGTACATTTCTGATCTTGTTCATGGAAATTCGAGTAGAGCACTTGTTCTTCCCCAGCATACACCTGCAGAACAACGAAAACTGGATCAGTTAGTCAGTCATGGCAGACTTTTGGACAACTGGATTGAAAGTTTAGTTGCTACAGGTCGGCGTCTTCTTGCAGATATGTATCAGTTAAGGAGTGATGCACATAAACTCCGTCAGGGTATTCAGTTGCTTGAGATTGCAGTTGCAGAGAATTTGGCAAAGGATCGTGTTCTAGTGTCTCAGTTGTCAGTTGCATATGATGCCTTGGAGATCGATGAGGATCAAGACAAAGTTTTAGGACGGAAATATGTGAGAAGATTTCTATCAAGTTGTTTTCACTCAAGGATGATGTGGTTGGAGTACTTGCACTTGTCAACGGTTTCGTTGTTCAGATTCCGTGTCACTATCTTCTTGAAGATGGCACGTATGTTGAGTTGGACAAAGTACAAGCAGAGTTCGAGAAGCTGATTTGTGACAGCCTTGAAGGAGAACCAATGGCGCCTAAGTTAGAGAATGTTTCAGTGATTGCAGCCAGTCTCAGGAAGGCGACTGAAGAATGTAAAGATGGCATGAATACGATCACAGAAAGTGGCAGAGAACTAAAGAAACAGACTATTGTTTTGAGCAACGTTAAAGTGCCAGATGACAGAGAGATTGATGAGTTCTTGGTCGAAGTGTTAGAGCGAGTTGACATGGAGTGATCTGCCAGTTGGAACCTGCAGTTAATTTCGAGGGTTGAGTCATGAGCAGCAGTTAACTCGACTTTCAGTCTTGAGTTCACTTGCTGACTTAACACATGCTTATCTCACCCTTGGAATTATCATCACAGGAGTTAGCGTTAGGGTTTCCAGTTAACTGAAGGTAGTGTCCAGTTAACTTTGCTTTAAATAAGGACGCGCATGCTTGCACATGGTCCATTTAAGTTATTTGTACCAGTTAACTGATGGTAGCTTTCCAGTTAACTGTATAGTTTACTTCTTAGGGTTTAATAATTAATCTTGCATGCATTTGCGAGACTATAGTTAACACAAGGTGATTTTAGGGTTCCCTACACCTTGATGTATATAAATAAGAGTTTTTGCTCATTTGTAATTAACTTTTGCTTGAGAGAGAAATATATGTTGCGCCTACCTTGCCCTCAATATTGCTCTTTTGGTATTTGTTCATGCGTCTTTGCTATTACAGTTGATTGTTATGCCACATAGGGTTTCATGCGATTGTGATAGTGAACTCTTTCCATAGTTTAGATAAATCTGTTTTGTGCATCTTTATCATTACGATCAATTGTTATGCCACATAGGGTTTCATGCAATTGTGATGATAAATCTGTTTTGTGAAAGTCTTTACTATTATGATCAAGTGTTATGCTACATAGGGTTTCATAAGATTGTCATGGTAAATTCTTAAATCTGTTTGTGCCTAATAAACTTGTTCAGATTGAGATAATAGTTGCGCCACCTTGCCCTCAAGTAGAGAATCTGAATCCGTTTATCGTCCGATAGTCAAAACCTTGCTCTGTTTCCTCATGCTCTGATTTCTTGAGGGAACTGGATAGAATTTAAGTTATTAAGTTTAGTTGTAGTTAGTAGATCTGCGAAACCAAAGAAAACTCAGCTGCAACGTATATAGTTTTCGAGAAAGCCTTGTACCTCTACAGCTGAAACAAAAAGACAGGAATTAGTTTAGTTTATTTCCCTTTGCAGGTATTTTTGTAAAGCACAACGAGGGAGCTTCCCCTCCTAATTTGAAGAGCACTCATTGCGTAGTGTGCATAGCTGTCCGTACCAACTCTTACTCCAGAGGTGCTAGTTGTTACGCCAACAATTGTATAGGAAAATAAACTTTCCCCCAGTTTAATCTAGGCTAATCAAATTAAATGCATACACATAAGCACAAACTAACCTAGATTAACTAATTGAGGTGGGCTATGGATAATTCAGTAAGTAATACTAAACTAGGAAAGTAAATAACAAGTGGATAGAGGTACTCAGCTCAATGACCAAAGATGTGTGACCTTGATAGAGATTTTCAAATCAACTTTGCTGGTATAGGTAATGGTACCTCTTTATCAATATAATGCCTCAAATCCTATGCAAGGCATGTGCTTTATTCTAGGTCGAGTTTGTTCTAGGTATTTTCCTCGTTCGTAGATTCATCCTATGCTGCATGGAAATGATACTGCTCAATGTGCACCTCTGCTCTTTGGTTCGCCTAGTTCACCTCTATCTACTTTTCCCTCCAAAGACCAGCAATATTTAGAAATAACTTTAAAGGATTGCTAGTATGTTGCTACAATGTTGGGACTCAATCTAGCAATGCAAAAAATTGCTTTAGTCCTAGCCCCTTGTGCATTAGGCCTCATTTTTCCCTTCACCTATAAGTTTATAACCAATCTAAGAAATATTTAAATGGATCTCCCTTGGCTAAATTTCCTTAAGTGTTGTTCCTCATCATCCCCCATATTCCTAATAGATGCTAGAATTTGCAAAAATCCAAAAAATTTCAAAATCTCAAAAGGTTTTGGTCATTTTCCTCAAGTTTTGCAAAGTTGCAGAGTTTCTGTGGACTACCATACCTCTTCTAGTTGTTTGCCTCTACCCACATAGAAATTCCGCTAAAATCTATTTAGTCCCTTCTTGTTTTAATTTTCCTTTGTTCCATCAATTTGTCAAATTTTAACTAATGTCTAGACTTCAACTTCCTTGTCCTCACCTCTCAACCTCTTCTACATCCTTGCATTCTCTCATTCTCCTGCTCCTTTTCCCTTTTCCCTTTTGCAGAATTGCAGAGCTTATCCAGACTTCTTCCATTTCCTTTCCATGTCCCAACCTATCCTCTTCAATATCCCTACATTCTCCCATTTCCAACTTCCAATCAAGTTTCATAAGCTTTACAAACTTGCAAGGTTCATCCTAATCTCTCCCCATTCCCTTCTCCCTCTTGACCTCCAATCCTTCTTTGCTCTTGATTCCCGCAACCCTTCCTCCCTTCCTTGTTTTCCTTTTGCGAACTTACAAGGTTCTTTGGGACTCTTCTTCCATTTCCCCTCCATCTCCTAACATCCAAACCTCCAATTCCCTAATCATTTTCTACATTCCTCTCAAGTCCCTTTTTGCACAATTTTGTCGCACTTTCATACCTCTAGACTTCCTCTAGTTCTAACTCCACTTCCCCTTTGTTGGTTTTGCATGTTTTTCCCACATCATTTCCAATCTCTCATGTAGAGTTCGAACAAATTTCTTGTCTTCCTTTCACCTCTTGATCTCTCATCCTCCCATCTTTCCATCTTTTCTTGCATTTCCTCTGATTCTTTTTCTATGGACTTTTAATAGATATTCCAACATCCCATCTTGACCTATAGTTCTGTAGCGAGATCCCACATTTATCCCAAGCACTTCCTTTGCTCAATTCTTTCTTCTATGGAGTTTCGATGGACTTATAGACTTCCATTATAACCTCTCATCTTAACCCTCATTTCTACATTGTCTTCCCACAAAGTTGCCAAATGACTTTTCTGCTCCTTTCCTCATGTCATGTGGAGTTCCTTTAGACTACAAGATGTTCTTACCTTCAATTCTACATCCTTTCCCCGCATGTTTTCTTGCATCCTCAATTCACTCATGTTCATCTACATGCGGAGTTTCGATGGACTTTCAAACTTCCATCTCCATGTCTAGTCTTGCATCTATATTGGATTCCCACATTTCCTCTAGATTGCCTCTGTCACTTACCAAATCTTCCCAAGACACCATTAATGACCAATTTTGTACATGCAACTACTCTAAGTGGTTTTTCCTACCTAAAAACCATTATTCATCCCAAGGGCATAGATCTACATGCAATTTCAACAGTGAATGGTGAAGAGTTCTAATTCACCATGAATGTGACGGTTGAGTTCCAATTGCCAGTGATCTTCATGCTTATTCCAAATCATCCATCTCACAAATTTCATAGGACTTCACTTCTCTTGAACACCACATTTATGAACTCATGTTCTCTATCAAATTCCCACAAACAACTAGGCAACTAAGTAAAACGCTATGTATACAAGTTTGTTTTCCAAACAAAGGATTGGTCACTTCTACTTCTCACGTGACTTAAAGCACCAAGGATTGTCTAAGATATCAACTCCTAAAAGTCCACTTGCCCACAAAGCAGCACGTTTTGTAAATCACAAGGAGATTATAAATCTATAATTGGTGTTCGTAACCAAATGTCTCCTTGGCCATATGTAGATCTTCAGGGGAAGTTCTATGTGATGAATTGTGACAAATTCTAACGTAGGGTTTTCTCTTGCCACACTGTCTAGTATGATTGTAAAAAAGATTTGATAAGTATTGCAGCATTGTAATTCATTGCATCTTTGTAATGCTCTCTTCTTTATTCCATATGATTTTTTGCAGTTCAAAGAGGGGTCATTAAGTATGTTCGATTGTTTCATATCATATCTCTAGTGTATGTACATGCATAGCTTATATTTTGTTGTGATTTCAATGTGTTGTTTCTCTTGGTAAATTATGACTCTATAACCCAATGGATTAGGCGCTGGTCTTGGAAGTTATGATCAACCATACTCTCAAAATGAAAAACATCTTTCACCAATAGTTTAGGAGTAGGTTAGTAGTTTGTATGCATCCCATGATTCAGTGATTCATCCAAGGAAAAATGTATAGTGATCCATAAGAGTTCTTATCCAAAGGGATCATGTTTTGCATTACTCCATCTTACATTTGTGCAATGACATTCTTATCAGCTTGAAGGAAGTTTTATGTGGAGTAGGTTAGTCTTTGGTCTAGTGACAACCTTTGGGGCCAAGCGTAGATTGAGTACAATTGCAACAACTTCAATTTATTTATCTTCAATTGTGATCAATCATGTTGAGGATACCTCTGGGAACACTCTCCTAGGTTTAGCTAAGCCTAAAGTGAGGGAGAGAACACCCACTCTCAACAATTGACCTTAAATTACTCACATTATGTTGATGAGCTGATCAATCCCCCTTTAGGACAACATTTCCCTAGCCTTGAAGCAAATTGATTCCTCTAGGAGTGTGGGCAGCAATTTTGGCAACCACAGAATGGCCCCGTTGCCAAGAATGTTTTAATCTAATTCATTTTTTGAAGGCCCTAGTAACCCAACATTGTCAGTTTTGTAAGTTAGCAACCCATCAGCTTACACCAACAAAATGGTATCATTGTCAAGGATGTGTTTATCTTGGTCCATAATTTGAAGATCCCATCAACTTACACGAACAAAATGGCAACAAGATGTAAGTTCTTGTTTGGTACTCTAGAGTTTCAGCTACTAGAAGAAATTTCTCTCTTCCAAGTGAAGAGTGGTGAGTATGTTTCAATCAAACCGAAAATTAGTTTACAAATCAAAAGACTTGAAGACGGAAAGAAGAAAGCAACGCAAATACCAGCAAGGACAAGAAGAAGCTACAACTCATACAAGGAGACGACAAACAATGTGGGAAGCTGAAGACATTGGTAAGTCGCTGGGACCTACCTATCAAGATCCAAAAGTAGGAACATTAGGTACAAATGGTTCATTCATAGATGTAAGAAATCAATCCCTGTATACTTCTAAAGATTCAACTAATGACATAGCCAAAACAATTAGATAAGTGTGAAGGCTTGGGTATGAGATACAATGGAGTGATATACCTATTGGTAAAAGAGATAGGGATAGATTCATTGGTGCATATTTGCAAGATTTCATCATGGAATATCAAAATGTGAAAGCACACATTGATGGCCATCATCTCACTTCTCCCAATATGTCATATAGAGATGAAGTTGAACAAGGTTAGGCAAGACATGAGTTGCTCAAAGCTCAATTTGTTGCACTCAAATGTCCAATTGCCCTCTCAAAGAGAAAAGAGGAAGAACTCCTTTATGAAAAGAGTTATGATGAGTACTATGAGGATGAGGTTAATCAATATTATGTGTTTGACCATGATTCCATGGGACAAGAAAATGAATATACTAAATATGATGCAGTGTATCTAACCTTTCAATCTGATCATAGAGCTGGTTCAAACAAGTATGAGTTGCCCACTCATAATTTTGAAACTTCAAAGGAACTCATGCAACAGAGATACCAACAGCCCAAGGCATCAAGTGAAAACATAACAGCCCATACAGATGCAACAATAGTGCAAGTCCAAAATGGATCTCAACCACGAGATAGGAAAATGCATGCATGAAGTGATCCTATTGCTTCTAGATCAAATAGAAGTAACATGAACAACAGCAAGGAAAAGCAAAGAGTAAAAGTTGAAACAAGGAACAGCAATGTTGCAAAGAAGGTGATGGAGAAGAAGAATCTAGTACAGCAGTGGACAGTAAAGAAGAAAGATGTGCCAAAATCCCATGAACATGTTGTAACATCAGCTGCTACAGATGTTTCAGAAGGAGCGAATCCAGAAGATAAGGCACAACCAGTTCAATCCCAACCATTGGAAGAACAATATGCAGACAAAGAGAAGGAAGAACCAAAGGAGATCAACCTACAAAGAGAAGAGAAACTGCTGCACATTGTTGAGGACAGCTATAAGACCACAAATGAAGTGCCATACTTTGATGATGGTTCTGACCTTCACAATGGATATTATGATGAACAAGACCAAGGAACTGCTGATTTTCTCCTCTCCCCTACTCCTATTGAGGATATGAATGCAAAATCAATCAATCACTTGGGGTGAGGAACCAACTAAAGCATATGTAGAAATCAAGGACGCTCTTCAAAAACCACTGGTCTTGATAAGTCCAGATTATTCTGAGCATTTTCAACTCTTCCCCTCTGCTTCATCCTATACTTCTGTTGTTGTTGTGCTTCAAGAGAATGAAGATGGGTATGAACAACCAATTGCATTTGTCAGCAAGTCTTTACATGATGACAAATGGAGGTATGCACTATCGAAGTAAATTCCAATTGTGCATCCAACTTTTGTCACCTCAAGGATGATCCAGGGTATAGGGATGATATATTTTGTCTAGAGAATATGAGCTATCCCTATGGAATGAATAGTAATCAAAAAACAACACTGAGGTTGCAGTCTAAAATGTATGTGCTGGTGCATAATGATTTGGTGTGGAAGAATCACAATGGGATACCAATTAAATGCTCAAATTGGAGAAGAGTATGGCTTGTGGCATGGCCATATAAATTTGCTGAGGAGTATGGTCATAGTGCATGCTACCTCATGAGTTTAGCCATAGATCTCATGGAGCTACTAGTTCATGACACTATGGATTAAGTATTACTTCTTGTAAGTGATGTGTTCTGCCTTGTACATATTATGTTGTGTGTGTGTTTTATCCTTGTGCAATTGTGACCACTATTGGTCATGGTTAACTGTAATTGTCCTAATCCCCTACTTGTTGTCCTGTCCATTTTTGTGATCTGCTGCCAGAGATAACTAGGTTCTCACTGTGCATACAAGAGATACATGCCCCCAATTAGAGACAATGTTGAGACTCAATTTGACAATACAAAAAATTGCTCGAGTCCCAACCCTTTGTGCATTACGCCTCATTTTTCCCATCACCTATAACCAACCTAAGGAATCTTCAAATGGATCTCCCTTGGTCAAATTTTCCTATGCGTTGTTCCTCATCATCCCCCGTGTTCCTAACAAACGTTGGAAATTGAAGAAACCCAAAAAGGTTCTTAGTCTAGGAAGGTTTTGGTCATTTTTGTCAATTTGTGTAGAGTTGCAGAGTTTTTGTGGACTACTAGACTTCTATTTGTCTACCTCCAGTCCTGACTGTCAGTTCGGCATAGAAATTCCACTAAAGTGCATCAAGTCCCTTCTTGCTTTCCTTTTACTTCAATCCATCAATTTGCAATATTTCAACAAACATTTGGACTTCAACTTCCCTGTCCTCACCTCTTGTCCTCTTCCTCATTCTCGCATTCTCCTACTCCTTTCCCCTTTTCCATTTTGCGGAATTGTAGAGTTCATTTGGGTTTCTTCCATTTCCTTTCCATGTCCTAACCTCCTATCCTCTTCTACATTCCCACATCCTCCTATTCCCAACTTCCAATGTAAGAGACCTGGTGTCTCTGATGGGGAGCCCTATACCTCAAGAGCACTCTTGCTCTTCCCAAGACCTATTCTTTGGTCTTCTTAGGGTATTCCACTCTACCCTACTCAAGGATTTCTCTTAAACCCCTAACGCCTTGTAGGTCTCTCCACCAATTTCAAAATCTTCACCAACACTCTCAATTCGCCACTACGCTTCCATGAGCTCCACACTGGCCCAAGTGCGCCCTAACCACTCCATGGCTAAGGTAAGGTGGTCTTGTTGTTCTTTAGGTGTTTTGACTCCTCACTGATCCATTTCATTGGATACTTTCACCTTTTTCCCTTCGCTTTCAAGATTTTCTAGTTTCTAGGCCTTGTAGCCTTTTTGCCCCTTTTAGGCCTCCTAGAACCCTGTTTCTTGGCTTTTCTCAAAAATGGCCTTAAAAACCCCCAAATATTTTTGGATATCCTTCCTAGTAGTACCCTAGGCTTCAAGATTTACCAGGTGTAAAGTTCTGCAAGTGTCCATACATAGGACTGTCCTCATACCCCCTATTTTCAAGGGTTTCTAGGGTTTTGGCTCCTTTTTCTAACTTTGAGGGCTTCAACGACCTCCTCAACACTCCTCCTTGCACACACATGTCTGGACTACATGTGACCACACTCTCCTGCTCTTGACTGGCACAAACCAATCCATTTATCAGCTTTCTTTACTGCTGTCCTCTCCAAGCCACTAGCCAGAATGCACTTGCACTCGCCTAGTGCTTGTTGAATTCAACTCTTCCCCTGCAAACCAAGACTACACACACAATATTTACACTGTACAAACAGTCCCCTACTTGATTCCAAGTGGCCATGGTAGCCTTGCCACGGGAATTCAAGTGGGGATCATGATTTCCAAAAATTGGCCTGAACCGGCTATAAGGCCAAAACTCCAAAAACTTGCAAAACAGAAAACAATTGAACTAAAATGGCTAATCTAATGCCTCACACAGTAAATAAATGGCACAAAGGAAAGCCTCAAACCATCAGACAAGACCTTTCAATCCATCATTGATTGGATGAAGGATCAAACACAAATATTCACTCAAAAGTTGTTGAATTCCAATCACACAATATGCTCTCCAAGTCTCAATTCGTGAAAATGAACTTCCAACCCCGGTATTAGGGTTTGGATGACCTTATATACCTTTCTCCCACATGCTAGGACCCTTGGGTCGGACTTAGAACAACATTAATGCTATTTTTCAACTTTTAGGCCAAATTCCTAAGACAACATTGTCTAGTTTTTCCCAATCTCTACACTAAGACTTTTCCAAACCTCAAAGCTCTAAACCAACCTAAGTTTGCCATAACACACACATCAAAAACACACTTGGGACTTTATAACATAGTCCTTATTCCCTTGGTGGTTGGCTAGAACCACCTACAAGCCAAAAATCACTAAGATCTTCCAAAAGACCTTAAGGTGCTCCTGCACCATTCTCCCCGTGCAGCAAATAAGTTAAGGAACCTGTGGTGTCAAGAGCTCCTCACTAATTCCATGCTTCTTAAAGTCACTTTCTGCTAACCAAGTAGCCTCTGACTCTGGTTGATGTTTCCACTTCAGTAGGTGCTCCTTGTATGTCTTGTGCCTAGTCTTCTTCTCCCTTGAGTCTAAAATCCTGTCCACTTGTGGTCTGATCTGATCAGGTACCTTGAGTGCTTCCACATCCTTGTTTATCTCAGCATTGTACTGTTCTTCATCCATTTCTGGTCCTTTATACTTCACCAAGTCCTTCACATTGAAGATAGGAGAAATAGACATCTCCTTGGGTAACTCCACCTTGCATGCATTTGACCCATACTTAGCCAACACTTTACATGGCTCTATCCTTTTCATCTGCAGCTTGCTCGGTATGCCTTTCTGTAACCTTGCCTTGTTCAAGTATACCATCACCAAATCACCAATCTCAAATTGTAATTCTCTTCTCCCTTCATCTCTCTTAGCCTTCAACTTTTGATTAGCCTCTATCAATGTCTTTTTGACCTGCTCATGAACCTCTCTCATTGACTGAGCAAATGGACTCATCATTTGCTCAAGTACACCCCTTGGATGTAAACCATAGACTATCTCAAATGGACTCTTACCCGTAGTCCTATTTGTGCTATCATTGTAAGCAAATTCTGCTTGTGGAATCACTTGCTCCCATCCTTGTCCATACTCCTTAGTTAAGCATCTCAACAAGTTCCCAAGTACCCTATTGATCACCTCTGTCTGTCCATTCGTTTGTGGATGATATGCTGAGCTATGAGACAAGTTGGTTCCTAGCCTCTTCCAAAGAGTTTTCCAAAAATGCCCCATAAACTTCACATCTCTTTCTGCAACTATGCTCCTTGGCAACCCATGTATCCTCACTACTTCCCTGAAGAATAGGTGTGCAATCTGACTTGCATCATGTGTTGTCTTGCATGGTATGAAATGGCTCATCTTGCTGAATCTATCCACTACAACAAACACACTGTCCAAACCAGTTGGTGTCCTAGGTAGTCCTACTATGAAGTCCATGCTTATGCATTCCCATGGTCTATTTGGAATGGGTAATGGCTGGTAAAGACCTGCATTGCTTGATGTTCCCTTTGCCTTTTGACATACTCCACATTGTTCAACATATCTTCTTACATCTCTTTGCATCTTAGGCCACCAATAGAACCTCTCCACTAAGTCTAGTGTCTTGTTCAAACCAAAGTGACCACTCAAACTGCCATTATGCTTTTCTTGGATCAGATTCTCGCTCATAGAACCTCTAGGAACACACAATTGCTTTCCCCTAAACAATAAGCCATTTTGTAAGGTGTAATCAGCATATTCACTGTGAAAATGGTTCTCAAAATCAGTACATACCTTGTATATTTCTGAGAAATCAGAATCTCGTTCATATAGATCTTTGAATCCTTCAACCCCTGTGCTTTGTAACTGTATCTCTTGGACAGTAAGCAACCTCCTACTAAGAGCATCAGCAACCTTGTTGTTAACCCCCTTCTTATGCTTGATGGTAAAAGTGTATGACTGCAAAAACTCCATCCACTTGATATGCCTCAAACTGAGCTTCTCTTGAGTATTTATGTAGCTTAAAGCCTGATTGTTAGTGTATACCACAAATTCCTTTGGCAATAGATAGTGTCACCACTTCTTAAGAGCCTGCACCAAAGCATATAGCTCTAAGTCATAGGATGAGTACCTAGACTTTGCTTCATTCAACCTTTTGCTAAAGAATGCCACTGGCCTGCCTTCTTGGCTTAGAACAACCCCAACTGCTATGTTACTTGCATCACATTCCACTATGAATGGCTTGTCAAAACTTGGTAAAACTAAGATAGGTTGGGTAGCTATCTCCCTCTTCAACCTTTCAAATCCTTCATTGGCTTCTTTGGTCCACACAAACTTTGTTTTCAGTCCTCCTTTAATGGTGTCAAGAACCGATGCACAAATTTCACTAAACCTTCTCACAAACTTCCTATAGAATTGTGCCAATCCATGGAAACTCCTAACTTTTGTCCCTGTCTTTGGAGTAGGCCAACTAAGAATGGCTTCAACCTTGCTTTTATCCATCTTCAAGTTCCCTTGAGATACCACAAATCCTAGGTAGACTAACTCTTGCTTCATGAACTCACTCTTCTCAAGATTGATGGTGAGCTTCTCCTCTTGAAGTTTCTTCAACACAAGTTCTAGGTGCTTCATATGTTCTTCTCTTGTTTTGCTAAAGATGAGGATATCATCTAGGTAGACAACCACAAAGACTCCTATAAAGTCCTTCAGGACCTCATTCATCACCCTCATAAAAGTGCTAGGTGCATTTGTAAGCCCAAATGGCATCACTAACCATTCATATAACCCTTCTGTGGTTTTGAATGCTGACTTCCATTCATCTCCTTCTTTCATCCTAATCTGATAATAGCCACTTTTCAAATCAATTTTGGAATAGAACTTAGCACCCCCTAAACAGTCCATTAGATCTTCTATCCTAGGAATAGGAAACCTATATCTAATGGTTATCCTATTTATGGCCCTAGAATCAGTACACATCCTCCACTTATCTCCCTTCTTAGGTGCCAACACAACTGGAACAGCACATGTACTTATGCTCTTTCTGATCAGCCCTTGGTCCAAAAGTTCTTGAACTTGCCTTGCTATCTCTTTGTTCTGCTCCGGTGTCATCTTGTATGCAGCCTTGTTAGGTAGTGTTGCTCCTGGTATAAAGTCTATTTGATGACTGATTGCTCTCTTAGGTGGTAGTGTAGTTGGTGTACCTTCACAAATAATGTCCTTGAACTGATCTAATAGTCGCTTCACTTCTGCTGTCATAGGTAGCTGATTAGGTAACTCCTCTTCCTTTGGCTTCAACATGATTGCATAGACAACTTCTCCTTCCTCCTTGATGTCTTTTAGAAATTCCTTTCCACTCAACAAAAGGACACTGGTTTCTGCCTTTTCCACTGTATTTTCTTCTAACAAAGACTGTATTTTGTAAGTCACTCCATCCTTCAAAATGAATACTTATTCTCCTTGCCATGATGCACTGCCTCCCTGTCATATTGCCATGGTCTGCCAAGCAGCAGATGGCATGCATCCATTGGTAGCACATCACATAGTATCCTATCATGATACTTTCCTATAGTAAACTCAACCCACACTTGTTCATTGACTAGTACATTCTGCCCCTTGTTCAACCAAGTAACCTTGTAAGGGCACACATGGGGTTTCTTGGTGAGTTTCAACTTTTGTACTGCCTCCTCTGAGATGACATTATCAGTAGACCCTGAATCAATGATGACCTTGCAAACCTTTCCTAGTATCTTGCACTTGACTCTAAAAAGAGCTCTCCTTTGTTTGTGTTCTTCCTCGGTAGGTGCTTTGATCAAAATTCTCCGTAACATGAGCTTCTCACCTTTCTCTAAATCTAGACTCACCTCTGATTGTTTGGAGCAGTCCTCTTCTTGAACATAGTTGATCTTCCTCTCACTTTGTGAAGATGTTGGCTTGTCAGGACACCTATAAGCTAGATGACCCAACTGTCCACAATTGTAGCATTTCATGGAAGCAAAATGAGAGCTTCTCCCAAAGCCTCCTGATCTGCCTCTTCCTCCATTGTTTGAGCTTCTACCTCTGTAACCCCCTCTACTATTTGTCTCATGGGACTGCTCTCCACCTTTGGAATCACCTTGCCCTTTGTTCTCTTGGCTTCTTCCACCAAAACCTCCTCTATGTCCACCTCTAGGGTCTCTACCTCTTCCTTTACCCCTAGTATTGGAATCTTGTTTCTTTTTCAATTTCTCTTCCACCTTAATAGCCATTTGATAGCAGCTATGGAGGGTAGTAAGTGTGAAAAGACTCAACTCCTCTTGGATGCTCCATCTAAGACCATTTAGGTACCTAGCCACCTTGATGCTTTCAGCTTCTTGCACTCTAGATCTAAGGCTTAGTTTTTGGAACTCCTTTGTATATGCAGCTACATCTAGGTCTCTTTGTCTGAGATTTTGCCTCTTCTTGTGCAATTGAATATCATAGTCCTCAGGTAGATAGTTCTCCTTCACTTTAGCCACCATTGTCTTCCAACTTCCTATGGGTTTCTTGCCTTCCTTCTCTCTTTCTTCTTGTAGAAACTTCCACCAAGTTAATGCTTGTCCTCTTAGCCTTGATTTGGCTATCTTCACCTTTTGTGCTTCTGTAACTCCATCACATTCAAAGTGATTCTCCATTCCCTCTATCCATTCCATAACCAACTCTACATCCATTCTTCCTGTGAACACAGGGATACCTTCAAGTGCCTTGCCACTCAATGCCTTCAATGCTTTGAGGAAGGGTTCCTCTACTAATGGAGGGTCAGGTTCTCGTTCTATGTCCTCCTCCTCTTGGTATTTACCCTTGCCTTTGTCCTCTGACAACTGCACTTTCATCTTGCTTGTCGTTTCAGCAACTTCTTCCAATTTTTGCTTCATCTCTTCCATAGCCTCTTCAAGAAGCCTATTCTTCTCTTGCTGCTCTGTCAAGTCTCTAGCTAGCTCTGCATTGGTCACCATGGTATTCTCTCCTATGGATTCACTTCCCTCTGACATTTACTAGTTTCAATTCCCAAGCCTTTATTGGCTTTGATACCAATTTGATGGAGAGCCCTATACCTCAAGAGCACTCTTGCTCTTCCCAAGACCTATTCTTTGGTCTTCTTAGGGTATTCCACTCTACCCTACTCAAGGATTTCTCTTAAACCCCTAACGCCTTGTAGGTCTCTCCACCAATTTCAAAATCTTCACCAACACTCTCAATTCGCCACTACGCTTCCATGAGCTCCACACTGGCCCAAGTGCGCCCTAACCACTCCAGGGCTAAGGTAAGGTGGTCTTGTTGTTCTTTAGGTGTTTTGACTCCTCACTGATCCATTTCATTGGATACTTTCACCTTTTTCCCTTCGCTTTCAAGGTTTTCTAGTTTCTAGGCCTTGTAGCCTTTTTGCCCCTTTTAGGCCTCCTAGAACCCTATTTCTTGGCTTTTCTCAAAAACAGCCTTAACAACCCCCAAATATTTTTGGATATCCTTCCTAGTAGTACCCTAGGCTTCAAGATTTACCAGGTGTAAAGTTCTGCAAGTGTCCGTACATAGGACTGTCCTCATACCCCCTATTTTCAAGGGTTTCTAGGGTTTTGGCTCCTTTTTCTAACTTTGAGGGCTTCAACGACCTCCTCAACACTCCGCCTTGCACACACATGTCTGGACTACATGTGACCACACTCTCCTGCTCTTGATTGGCACAAACCAATCCATTTATTAGCTTTCTTTACTGCTGTCCTCTCCAAGCCACTAGCCAGAATGCACTTGCACTCGCCTAGTGCTTAATGAATTCAACTCTTCCCCTACAAACCAAGACTCCACACACAATATTTACACTGTACAAACAGTCCCCTACTTGATTCCAAGTGGCCATGGTAGCCTTGCCACGGGAATTCAAGTGGGGATCATGATTTCCAAAAACTGGCCTGAACCGGCTATAAGGCCAAAACTCCAAAAACTAGCAAAACAGAAAACAATTGAACTAAAATGGCTAATCTAATGCCTCACACAGTAAATAAATGACACAAAGGAAAGCCTCAAACCATCAGACAAGACCTTTCAATCCATCATTGATTGGATGAAGGCTCAAACACAAATATTCACTCAAAAGTTGTTGAATTCCAATCACACAATATGCTCTCCAAGTCTCAATTCGTGAAAATGAACTTCCAACCCCGGTATTAGGGTTTGGATGACCTTATATACCTTTCTCCCACGTGCTAGGACCCTTGGGTCGGACTTAGAACAACATTAATGCTATTTTTCAACTTTTAGGCCAAATTCCTAAGACAACATTGTCTAGTTTTTCCCAATCTCTACACTAAGACTTTTCCAAACCTTAAAGCTCTAAACCAACCTAAGTTTGCCATAACACACACATCAAAAACACACTTGGGACTTTATAACATAGTCCTTATTCCCTTGGTGGTTGGCTAGAACCACCTACAAGCCAAAAATCACTAAGATCTTCCAAAAGACCTTAAGGTGCTCCTACACCAGTCTCTCAACTCCAAACTAATGTGGAAGAATGCAATTCTTTGTGTTTTGCTGATTTTGTAATGTTTTTTGTGGTTTTTGCAAGTATATGGTTTTTTCTGGTATTTTTTAATATATAATGATGCAGGCAAGAAATTTACAATGAAAGAAACTAATATTGATGCAAACTAGATACCATAAAGCTGCAAATGCCTTTCTTTTATCAAATGAACAATTACAATGTAAAAGGGCTCACATGCATATAAAAAGGCAGCGAATAATTTAATTAAAGAACCTGATTTTTATTTCAGCAATAAATACTTCAGCTGATAATTTCGATCTGGCTGAAAGACTTCAATCTCCTTCATAGGAATGACGTCCAACACCTCCAGAAGAATAGGCGATCCAATGAGAAGAGCTGGATGTCAAAAACGCAAGGCGTTTCAGCTCCTTGACTCACACGCCTGAGTACTGAAGAAGTATGGCCTGGCAGCAATGAATAAAGCCTTACGGCTGGAAGAAAGGTGCCTGAAATCTGAATGAATGTGGCTGAATTCGATCTCTCCTTTATTTAATATTTTTCCTTCAAACCCTTGCTTGTTCTTCATTTATGAGCACAAATGACTCTTGTATGAAGCCATTTTGATTAGCAATCTTCAGTTGATCTTCCACAACCTCAGTATGCTTGACTCTGAAGAGGTATCGTTCCTCAAAGTCTGAAAATGCACGAAATTTGCAGAAACCCTTGTTTCTTCACAAACTCCAAAGCTCTTAGAGAAAATAAGACAAATTAGAATAATCAACATAATGAGTTCGATTTGTCTTTGAGCAAATTAATACTCTTCTCAAAAGCTCAATTCCCCAAAAAGCACTTTATAATGTTTTAATGATAATTAATTTTCCCTTTTGAAGACTTAGGAAAATAATCTTTAAATGGGCATACTTCTCCATGAGTATTAATTACTCATTAAATAATAATGGCCCCACTTTATTATAAAGTCATTTAATAACTTTATAATATTCCTTTTAATCATTAATATCTTATAACTTGACTTTATAATATAAAGTCATATCAATAATTAATTAATTATCATTAAATGCTCCAATTATCACCAATTTGCTAATTCAACTGCAAAACTGGGTCAATTCTAGGAATGCCAACTGAACCAGGTGCCCTGCCAGAAATAGTATACCCTGATAGCCTGACTTACTATAAATAGTAAGTGCCAAAATTTCACTTTGTGAACATCTGCAAAGGTTCAAACCTGAATCAGAATGTGTAGTAATGTCCCTAACCACTGGGTAACTACAATAGAAGACCCTCTAACCATAATTGTCAGCCTACGAGGGTCAAAATGATAGGCTAACCCCTCAATTACACGAACTGTCTTGGAAGGGGACATTACAATCCACCCTCCCTGAAATTGCTTGTCCTCAAGCAATCTCAACTCTGGATGCTGTAAGATCTCCTCTGACTCCCAAGTAGCATCCTCTACCAGCAAGTCCTTCCATTTTATCAGATACTCCCTGATAACCCGCCTCCGAAGGTGTCTCTCTCTCACATCAAGGATGGCCTCAGGTACGAGAATCAATTTCCCCTCATCGTCTAGGGGTGGAAAAACTGGAGAGGGAACAACATGCTGACCCAACGCCTTCTTCAGGCACGAAACGTGGAACACATTATGAACCCTGCTATCCGCTGGTAGATCCAACTCATAAGCAACCTCGCCCACTCGTCTAATAATTCTGAATGGACCATAATAACGAGGCTTCAACTTCTCTGCACCACTCCTCAGAGTGGACTGTCGGTAAGGCTGCAACATGAGATACACCATGTCACCCTCTACGAAAGAACACTCAACCCTTTTTTGATCAGCATACTGCTTCTGCTGATTTTGTGCCCGTTGAATATTATCTCTGAGAGACCGCATAATATCCTAATTATTCCGTAAGAGATCTCCTGCACTGGGCACTCTACTGTCACTCAACACTAAGTCCAAGAAGTTGGGCGCCTCATACCCATATAGTGCCATGAATGGTGTCATCTATATGGTCATGTGGTGAGTGGAGTTATAACAATACTCGCAGAGGTATATCCACTTCACCCAAGCTCTTTGTTGTCCAGCTACATAGTTTCGCAGATATCCTTCCACCCACTTATTAACGATCTTCGTCTATCCATCTATCTGTGGATGGTAGCTGGTACTAGGGGTAAGTTCGGTTCCACATAACCTAAATAACTCCTGCCAAAAGTTACTCATGAACCGATTGTCTCTATCGCTCACTATAGTCTGAGGCAAACCATGTAACCTGAATACCTCTCGGAAAAAGAGCCCTACAGTCTACGATGTTGTGTATGTAGTAGAAATCGGAAAGAAGTGTGCGTGTTTTGTCAACCGATCAACAACTACATATATACAATCCTTCCCTTGGGCTTTCGGCAAGCCTGTGATAAAATCCATCGATAAACATTCCCACTTCCTATCAGGAATCAGAAGTGGCTAAAGCAAGCTAGCAGGATAGGTGTGTTCCTATTTGTTCTACTGACAAACAGGGCACTCTCGGACATACTGAAGAACCTCTGTCTTAAGCCCTTTCCAAGTAAACCATTCCCGAACCTGCTTATATGTTTTGAAATATCCGGGATGGCCCACCATAGGAAGATCATGAAAGGCTCTAAGAACTATGTTCTTCATTTCTGAATCTGGAATCAAGAAAATCCTTCCCTTGTAAATGATCAAGTCATTCACAACGGAATATCTGTTATCCTGCCCTATCCCATCCACAATGCCAGAAGCCCACGAGTTCTTGGCATATTCAACAATAATCCTGTGCCTCCAATCCTCTGAAATCTGTGCCATAAAATTCAACTGGGGTCAACGAGACAAGGCATCAACTACAACATTTTGTTCCCCCTTAACAAAGGAGATATCAAAATCATACGACTGCAATTTGTTGACCCACTTTTGTTGTCATTCATTTAAGTCTCGCTGTCCAAGGAAGTGTTTCAGGCTATTATCGTTAGTACGCACACTAAATTTGCTACCCACCAGATATTGCCTGAACTTAGCCAACACATGCATGATGGCTAACATTTCCTTGTCGTAGATGTTGTAACCCCTCTCAAGTCCCCTAAGCTTCCTACTCTCGAAAGCAATAGGGTGTCACTCCTGCATAAGCACCGCGCCAATGCCTTCCCCTGAGGCATCACAATATAGCTCAAAAGGCTTCGTAAAGTCTGGCAATGCTAACATCGGACATGAAGTCATAATCACCTTAAACCTGTCAAAACACTCCTGGGCCTATGGTGACCAAACAAATGCCCCCTTTTTTGTCAAATCAATAAGGTGTTGCGTGTCGAGAGAACCCACTGACAAACTGCCTATAGAAAGCACATAACCCAATGATTCCTCTGAGTTGGGTAAGGTTCTCTAATATAGGCCACTCAAGTATAGCTCGGACCTTTTCAGGGTCCATCCGAACTCCATCTGCACTGATGATGTGGCCAAGATACAATAACTCAATCATGCCTAATACACATTTGGACTCCTTGGCATACAAGGACTCCCTATCCAAAATGCTCAAGACTATATCCAGATGAGCTAAATGCTCCTCCCATGTCCTGCTGTACACCAGGATATCATCAAAGAAGACCAAGACATATCTCTACAACTAAGAACTGAAAACCCTGTTCATCGTGGCCTGAAAGGTGGCAGGAACATTGGTTAAACCAAATGGCATAACCAGGAACTTGAAATGACCACAATGGCATCTGAAAGTAGTCTTTTCTATATCCTACTCTCTCATCTGAATCTGATGGTACCGGGATCTCAAGTCAATTTTAGTGAAGTAGCATGCTCCGTGCAACTCATCAATCAACTCATCTATGCGGGGTATAGGATACTTGTTTTTGATTGTTCTCTTGTTTAGCTGGCAGTAGTCTATACACATTCTAAGTGAACCATCCTTTTTCTTCACCAATACCACAGATGAAGCAAAAGGTGACTTGCTTGGTTTGATATGCCCCATAGCTAGCAGCTCACTGATTGTTTTCTCTATCTCATCTTTAAGCCGCTTCGGGTGTCTATACAAAGTGATCATAATGGGCTTTGCGCCCTCCTCGAACTCGATAATATGCTCAATGCCCCTGTCTAGAGGTCTACCAAGTGCGATATCACTAAACACTTTAGAGTGTTTAATTCTCAACTCCTGAATGTCAGGATGATAATCTTGCCTTTGTTGCTCCAGTTGTGCCAACAACAGCATACATTCAGCAGCCAAGTCTACCATATCATGACGAATGAGCCTCTCCATTAGCCTAAAAGATACAACTCTCAAGCTGCTTTCCCTAATGGCTTTTATCACATGTGGCTTCCCATTGACTTTAAACTTCATCTCCATGTCACGAAGTTTAAGTGTGAACTCACCCAAATCATGAAGCCATGCCATGCCAAGTACTACATCAGTATCTCCCATATTTACTACATAAAAAATCTGCTTTGAATTCATAATTATTGAGCCGCATAGGGAGGTCTCATATTTTCCTGTCACATTTGAGGGTGTATCCATCAACTACCTTAACCCTAATACCCTCGAACTCCTCTATCTGTATGCCACGCCTCTCAACCAAACGTGCATCCATAAAATTATGTGTAGCACCGGTGTCAAGAAGTGTTATGACTTTCTGACTGGCTAGAAGCCCAGGTAGCCTGAAAGAACCATCTCTCTGAAGACTAGTCAAGTATGCCTCCTGTAGCTTCTTTTCACCATCACTTTCACTATCATTTTCGGATTTCTAATCATCTGAATGCTCTGAGTCAGCTTGCTGGTCTAACGAATCAGATTGCTCTTCACCCTCATAAAACCATTCCATTTGCTTACTTTTTGCCTTAGGACGAAGAGGGCACTCATGTTTTTCATCATATGGTTCCTTACACCAAAAACATAACTTTTTCTTGCACAAATCGTTCAAAGTTTCACGATCAAAAGGTGGTGCACCCTTCTTCTTTAAATCAGATTTATCTTTCTTCTTTTCAAATGATTTGTTAGGCCTCGAATATGATGATGAACTAGAAGAAAACTTGTTGCGAGGTGCTACAAGTTCCATACTACGTGCCTTCTGCATAGCCTCCTATAGAGTAGGGGGATCAAATGCTTTGACCCAGCCTCTCATAGGCTCATACAACCCTTCAATAAACAAAATGACAAGTCTCCTCTCAGATATGCCTATCACCATAACTGAAATCTTCTAGAACTCACTAATATACGTATCCAGATTGCCTGACTGCTTGAGCTGAGCTAGCTCTCTGAAATAGAGTTTTGGATCCTTTTAGTCAAAACGCTCTATGAGCCTATTGGTGAAATCCTGATAGGTGGTAACCATGTGATGGCCAAGTGTATACATGTCGTGATGCCACCAATCATGTGCTAAACCATCAAGATGTAGGGTAGCAAACTTAATGGACTTGTCCTCCTGCATGGGTCTCAAGACTAGATAATTATCTAATTTTTGAACCCAAGACCTCGCTGAACTCTTGTCTGAACCATCAAAGTATGGCAAGATGATCTTGCTAACTGCATGTTGGAGATCTCTATTCACCTATGATGGTGGTGGTTGTTGCTAGGGAGCTCTACGCTCAAATCTACCCCCACCTCTGGGTCTATGTACATCCATAAACTCATGAAAAGACAAGGCTTGCCTGATCTCAAGAACCAATGTCGAATACTCAGCAAAGTGTCTGGTCACGTCTGCCACTGACATACCCTATGGTGTCTGAAACTCAGGCTGAGGGACCTGCTGAACTGGAGGGGCCTCTCTGGTAATAAAAGTAGGTTGTCCAAGCCTACGCTCTGGAATACTGAAAGATGACCGTTGCTGAATTGACACCTGTGGCTGATCTACTCTCGTAGTTCCACTAGATTGTCCTATCTAAAAGACATGCTACTGTGGTGGGACATACTACCTCATCGTGCCTATCAGCTGAGACATCATATCCATCATGTTCTCATGTCTTCTCCTGAACTCTGTCTATGGACTCTCCCCTCTAGCATGTTCCTTTCCTGAATCTCTAGGTGACTCCCTAGGAATCTCCCTATCTGCCATAAGTGTCGTGACATTGTCCTCACTACTACCAGAACTCGATCTATGAATACCCAGAGTCCCTGAGACTGTATCTCCTTCCGGAACCGGTGGACCTGTCCAATCTCCTTTCTCTGTTCCTCTACCCTTAGTGTAAAATATGATATCTCTACTCATGTAATAACATCTGATATGCACAGGATGGCAGGATAACTGTGCTCTAATACCACTGTAAGAGACCTGGTGTCTCTCAACCCCAAACTAATGTGGAAGAATGCAATTTTTTGTGTTTTGCTGATTTTGTAATGTTTTTTGTGGTTTTTGCAAGTATATGGTTTTTTTTGGTATTTTTTAATATATAATGATGCAGGCAAGAAATTTACAATGAAATAAACTAATATTGATGCAAACTAGATACCATAAAGTTGCAAATGCCTTTCTTTTATCAAATGAACAATTAAAATGTAAAAGGGCTCACATGCATATAAAAGGGCAGCGAATAATTTAATTAAAGAACCTGATTTTTATTGCAGCAATAAATACTTCAACTGATAATTTTGATCTAGCTGAAAGACTTCAATCTCCTTCACAGGAATGGTGTCCAACACCTCCAGAAGAATAGGCGATCCAATTAGAAGAGTTCGATGTCAAAAAGGCAAGGCATTTCAGCTCCTTGACTCACACACCTAAGTGCTGAAGAAGTACGGCCTGGCAGCAATGAATAAAGCCGTACAGCTGGAAGAAAGGTGCCTAAAATCTGAATGAATGTGGCTGAGATTCGATCTCTCCTTTATTTAATGATTTTTCCTTCAAACCCTTGCTCGTTCTTCACTTATGAGCACAAATATGACTCCTGTATGAAGCCACTCTGATTAGCAATCTTCAGTTGATCTTCCACAACCTCAGTATGCTTGATTCTAAAGAGGTATCGTTCCTCAAAGTCTAAAAATGCACGAAATTTGCAGAAACCCTTGTTTCTTCACAAACTCCAAAGCTCTTAGAGAAAATAAGACAAATTAGAATAATCAAAATAATGAGTTTGATTTGTCTTTGAGCAAATTAATACTCTTCTCAAAGCTCGATTCCCCAAAAAGCACTTTATAATGTTTTAATGATAATTAATTTTCCCTTTTGAAGACTTAGGAAAATAATCTTTAAGTGGGCATACTTCTCCATGAGTATTAATTACTCATTAAATAATAATGGCCCCACTTTATTATAAAGTCATTTAATAACTTTATAATATTCCTTTTAATCATTAATATCTTATAATTTGACTTTATAGTATAAAGTCATATCAATAATTAATTAATTATCATTAAATGCTCCAATTATCACCAATTTGCTAATTCAACTGCAAAACTGGGTCGATTTTGGGAATGCCAACTGAACCAGGTGCCCTGCCAAAATTAGTATACCCTGATAGCCTGACTTACTATAAATAGTAAGTGCCAAAATATCACTCTGTGAACGTCTGCAAAGGCTCAAACTTGAATCAGAATGTGTAGTAATGTCCCTAAGCACTAGGTAACTACAATAGAAGACCCTCTAACAACAATTATCAGCCTATGAGGGTCAAAATGATAGGCTAACCCCTCAATTACACAAAATATCTAGGAAGGGGACATTACATCCAATCAAGTTTCATATGCTTTGCGGACTTGCAAGGTTCGTCTAGATTTCTTCCCATTCCCTTCTTCATCCTGACCTCCATTCTTCTCCACTACCAATTCCAGCAACACTTCCTCCCTTCCCTATTTCTCTTTTGTGGACTTGTGGGGCTCACTTGGACTTCTTCCATTTCCCCTACACCTCTTAACATCTAGACCTACAATTCCTAATCATTCCCTACATTCATTCCAAGTCTCTTTTTGCAAAATTTTGTTGCACTTTAAAACCTTTAGACTTCCTCCATTTCTACCTCCACTTCCCTTTGTTGGTTGCATATGTTTTTCCCACATCATTTTCAATCCCTCATGCAAAGTTCCAATGGACTTCTTTTGAATTCCCTTCACCTCCTGAACCCTCAACCTCTCGTCCTTCCATCTTTTCCCACATTTCTCCCAAGCACTTTCTTTGCTTAATTCTTTCTTCTACATGGTTTCAATGGACTTTCAGACTTCCATTGCAACCTTCCATCCAAAACGTCATTTCTACATCATATTCCCGTAAAGTTGCCCAATGGCTTTGCCACTCCTTTCCTCTTGTCATGAAAAATTCTTCTGGACTATGGGATGTTCTTACATCCAGCTCTACATCCTTTCCCTACATGTTTTCTCACATCCTCAACTCATTCATTTTCATCTATGTGCAGAGTTTCAATGGACTTTTGGATTTCCATCCCCGCATATAGTCCCACATCTCCCATTCTAACATCCTGTCTTGCATCAAAATCCAACATTTCTTCCAAATTGCCTTTGACACTTGTCAAATCTTCCTAGGATGCCATTAATGAGCCGATTTGACTTCTACAACTACTCCAAGAGGTTTTTCCCACCTAAAAACCATTGTTCACCCTAAAGGCCCAAATCTACATGTAATTTCAATGGTGGATGGTGAATACATCCAATTTTCCATGAATGCAATGGTTGAGTTCTAGATAGATGATCTTCAAGCCTATTCCAAATTGTCCATCTCACAAATTTCATGGGATTTCACCTATCTTGTGTGCTACATTTATGAACTCCTATTCTCAATCGAATTCCCACAAGCAACTAGGCAACCAAGGAAAATGCTATATATACAAGTTTGTTTTCCAAACAAATGGTTGATAATTTTTTCTTCTCATGTGACTACAAGTGTTGAGGATTGTCTAGGGTTTCAACTCCTACAAGTCTAGTCGCCTACAAAGCAACGCATTTTGTAAATCAAAAGGAGGTTGTAAATCTATAATTAGTGTATGTAACAAAATGTCTCCTTGGTCATTTGTAGATCGTCAAGGGGACTTCTATCTGACAAATTGTGACAACATTCTAGCTTGGGGTTTTCTCTTGCCACATTTGTTAATATAATTGTAATAAGGATTTGATAAATGTCATAGCATTCTCAATAATTGCAAACTTTATAATGGTCTTTTCTTTATTCCATATAAATTTCTACAATTTGGAGAGGGATTATTAAGTATGTTCAATTGTTTGATATCATATCTCTAGTGTTCAGTTGTTTGATATCATATCTCTAGTGTATGTATTGAAGAGCACACAGAAAATACTGAGGGGGGGAGGGGGTGAATCAGTATTTTAAAACTTTAACACATGAAACAATAAGAATCAACAAAGAAAAACTGTAAAGAAAACATCAACAAGAACACCAATATCACGTGGAAAACCCTTTTGGGTAAAAAACCATAGCAGATCAATAACTTTCATTAACATCAAATGGGCACCAACCCAGGAGACTACAATCTCCAAATTACAAAAGTGAGGACCAACTCACTAGAAGCACCAACTCCCCTCAAGCACCAACTTCGAATGTCTGAAGCACCAACCCAATGAAAATTTTCTCAACTCAGGAACACTACATTCTTAATTCCAATTTACATTTTGCATACTTGCAAAACCACATAACTCAACATATATACGAATATTATATCGAGTGTCAAAAAGACTTCAAAATATCAGCACTCCTTGATACTCTCCTCCCCGATAGCCATTCTTATTAGACTAAACCAATGAATTTCTTAGCACACCTGCAAACACTCTAAAACAGTCCATCATATATGCAGATTATCCAATGATGAATACAGATCATTCGGGTAAGACCCATCTCCTACACTCACATTGACTTCATCTAATACCAAATAACTTAAGTGATTTCCATTTTTGCTTAAGTCGATAATAGTGCAAAAAGAAAAATTAAAACTCAAAGTCATGCAGCACTGACCACATACAAATCAACCACACTCACTAAATGAACGCAACCTCCTTCATTCATTCATAACAGGTCTTCATACTTATGTTGCCGAATAGATACAAGAATATCAACCCAAAATTATTTTGTCCCACAATCAATAAAAAGGTTAACACCATCTGCAGCTCAACGCACACACTGAATAATAACAATAGCATATTTTGAATACTCGCATCTTCTGCATAAAGCAACCACAAATAGGAAAGCAGTTGTTACAAAAAAAAAATGGTAACACTCAAGCTCTCTACAAAAACCGTCAATAAAAGATGGATACCATACTAAAGACGAATAACAGAAGATACAACCCCGACACAAAGAGTAAAAAAATGGTAATGGTGATAGCAATAATATTTGAAGATTAACCATGATATGCCAAAAGTAACTCCCACACACACACACACCATATTGCCTGCGCCTGGAATAGATGATCACAATGGCGTGAACTTCGCCACATCTATCTTCTTATGCACCCACACTCAACCCAAGTAATGAAGAAAGATAGCGATGTCTTCAAATACATACAACTTCCACACCATTGCCAAAGAGAATGAGTGGAGAATTTAAGACCACATCTTCCATGCAAAACCGACCCCAAAAAGAATGCAATCAATATCATTATCAGTGTAGGAGAAATTGCATACAACCAAGAATAATTTCTTGCGAACATGGTGACAATTATGACTTCCTGAAGAATGGTCCACCATATAAAAAATGCCACGAATTAAATAATATCACCACTTTGAATCAGACACACACCTACGAATGACCATAACCTATCACCAATGAGAGAGCCGACGCTAGAAATAGACGTGTTAGGCATATGCAAATAAATTGCGAAGGAATAAGGGAGCCGTCATCAACGAATCTGTCAAAAGAATTTGTGATGCAAACCTAAAGCCGTCGGAAATAATTTGACCAAGGCATTACAAAAGAAATGACTCAACCCCTTTGAAATTTCAAATCTGACTTGGCACTTTGAAACAAATTTTCTGACCCCTTTGACATTTCAAATCTGACTTGGCACTTTGAAACAAATTTGCTGACAGAAAAAGGTCCGCCACTTCAACTACGTTTCATTTGCATTTCAAAGCTGAAAATCAATTTCCAAATGCACCTTTGACATCAATGACAAATATTCAACATGTATATGAATAACTTATATTCTATTGTGATTTCAATGTGTTGTTTCTCTTGGTAAACTATGACTATAACCCAATGGATTAAGCACCAATCCTAGAATTTATGATTAATAATACTCTCAAAACCAAAAACATCTTTCACCAATAGTTTAGGAGTAGGAGTAGGTTAGTAGTTTGTATGCATCTCATGATTTAGTGATTCATCCAAGGAAGCATCTATAGTGAGCCATAAGAGTTCACTTCTCATCCTAAGGAATCATGTTTTACATAACTTCATCTCATATTTGTGCAATGATGTTCTTATCAATTTAAAAGAGATTTTATGTGGAGTAGGTTAGCCTTTGGTCTAGTGACAACCTTTGGGGCCAATGGTGCAGGGGCACCTAGCCTTCATAATGTAAAAGGGGGGTAAATTTTAGGTTTTTGTGCTCGAGTCATGTTTTTGTTTGTAATAAGGTCTATTGAGACCATGTTTCATGTTTTGAGTCATGTGGGGTTGGTTTTGTCAAAAGATGTAAATGTTGCTAAAAGTTGTAAAAGTTGCCCAAGCAACTTTGCATTTTTTGAGTTTTGAAGGAAGTTGAACCGTTGGATTTCAAAAGTCAGTTGGAGAACAGTTGTTTTAGTTTGTAAAGGTTTAAATATTCCTTGTTTTTAGTCAAGGCAATCTTTTGGTGATGGGTTTTGTGATTAAGCAATAAAAATACTCTGTTTTCCTGCATTTACAAGGTGTTTTCTGCTGCTACACAAGGTAGTACGGTTCCGTATGACCTGCTAATGATCTAAATTGCTTTGGGATTGATGTTGGACTGAGTCTTCTATAATTTGCAATTGATTTCATTCATTTTCATTGAGTTAGGAGTGACTTAGAGCTATTTTGTTACAAACAGCCAGAAACCCTAGCTAAAGAGGCTTTGATTGAAGAAAAATGGTTTTTGGTCCATTCCACCGGTGAAAAGGTCTGATAATCAGTGGAATGGATATAGGTAGGATACTTTTAGGGTTGTTAGTGTTTGCAGGAGCAGGGGATGGAGTTAGGGGCAAGTTTGTTGTAGCCCTAGCCTAAATTCACCTTGTATTAAGCTTAGGATGTTAGATAGACTTAGGGTTTGGTGAAAGAACATTTTGTTGATTGTTTCAATTGATGAAAATTGTGTCTACAGACCCCATGTGACATGTTAAAAGTTGTGGAATGAAGAGTTGAAGTTTGGAGATTGTAAAACCCAAATTTGCCTTGTTGAACTAGCCTAATTAGGCCTAAACCCAAGCGTAGCAGTCATTTTTTAAAGGTTTTGTTCCAGAGTAATCATACCTGCAAATTTGATATGTTTTCAAATGTCAAAATGGGTACTCAAAATTGTGTTTGTATTCTGGGAAGGAGGTATGGTTCGAGAATTATGTTGGAAAAAGCCTCCTTGCTATCCTACAAGGCCTAGAGGCAATTTGTGAAGGAAATCATCTTGTTTGATGTGTTAAGGCTCTTAAATTGGCAAAGTTTGTTTAATTGAGATTGTGTTGATACCATCCATCTTGCTCCACATCAAATTGGTATCAGAGCATAAGTAGGTCTATAAGGGAGAGAAAGTGTGAAGCAAAAGAGAGCAAGATGCCTCCAAAAGGTAACACTATGGCTAGGGAAATGAATGAGATGAAAGAAAATACTGCAAAAGAGATTAGAAGATTGAAGGAACTGCAAGATATGGTGGTAGCAAGGCTTGAGGCTGTTGAAACCAGAGGAGAGGTATGGTCATGGGTGATGAGAGTGACCCTGAAGAAGAAGGGGAAGAGGAGAATGAAGAAGAAGAGGAAGAGGAATTGGATCCTAATGAGCAAAGGATGGCCAAGCTACTGAGAGCAGTCAAGATAGATAAACACAAGGTAAAAATGGATGTACCTATATATGGAGGGAACTTGAATGGTGAGGAGCTTTTAAATTGGATTGCAGCACTTGATAATTACTTTGAATGTGAAGATATACTTGAGGAGCAAAAGGTCAAGTTGGCAAAAACAAAATTGAAGGGTCATGCCCTATTATGGTGGGATTATGAGCAAACTGAAAGAAGGAAGAAAGGCAAGTCAAAAATTGTCTCTTGGAATAGAATGGTGGCCAAGCTTAAGGGTAAGTTCTTACCGGCTGATTATGCAATTCAATTGTATAGGAAACTTCAAGGTCTGAAACAAAGAGAAATGGATGTTAAAGCCTATACTAATGAGTTTTATGAGCTGAGTATAAGAGCAAGTCACATAGAGGATGATGCGGAGAAGGTGGCTAGATATCTGAGTGGGTTAAGCTTTAACATTCAAGATGAGTTAAGTTTGGCAAATCCAAGAATGGTTGAGGAATACTATCAAATGGCAATTAGGGCTGAAGAAAAGCTAAAGAGAAGGCAAGACAAGTCAAACAGGAGTAGAGGCAGCAATTCCAGAGGAAGAGGTTCATTTTCTAACCCAAGGCAGTCATATGAGAACCAAGAGGATCCAAGCAAAGTCCAAGAACAAGTTGCAGATCAGAGAGATGGATTTAGAGGAGGTAGATCAGGCTTTAGAGGCAGATTTGGAGGTCAAAGAAGAGGATTTAGTGGGTTCAAAAGAAGGTGCTATCAGTGCAACAAGTTTGGACATCAAGCTTGGCAATGTAATGAAGGTCAGGCCTCTACTTCACATGGAGGAGAAAGGACTCAATTGGTGCAAGAAGAGGACAATGAGAGTGTAAACTCTCCATCATAGCATGTTGCACCAGAAGTTGGTGAATCACTCATGGTAAGGAGAACTCTCATCAAAGCATCAATAGAGAAGGAGCCACCACAAAGGAAGACTCTCTTCAAGACAACTTGTAAGTGCTTGGGTAAGGTTTGTAAAGTTGTAATTGATTCAGAAAGTATAGATAATATGGTTTCAG
>VDFB02112741.1:0-24976 GCA_007258455.2 Sequoia sempervirens
AACTAGGATAAAATAAACAAATAAACCCAACAAATATGTAGTCTTATGAATGTGGCTGCTAGCTACCTTCAACAGTAGCATACCCTTCTTTCCATGTGACTAACCCCTAGCCTTATGCAAACTTCAAGGCATCTACCTACCAGAACCCACTGTTACCGGGCGTATGAAGGTGTTAGTTGGATTACTAAAGAACGTGATCCTTAGAAAATGCTTTTGAAGGTTTTACCAGGTACACATAATGGAGCTACCAGTCATCTTGTTCCTTGAATCTCATGGTTAAGTGCTCACTCATACCCATAACGCCAAGAGACACTGTGTTCAGCATGGGTTCACTGAATGCTTTAATTACTTGTCTAATTGGCAGAGGAGTAGTCAGTCTTAATCAGTCGGTAGTGCAGAGCCGGGTCCATAATGGCGTTTGGCTCAAAAAAAATAAAGAGTTTGACGTGGAAAGTTTTAAATCGTTAGTTTCAGTGTGTCTGCAAAGAAACATATTCAGAAAATTTATTGCATACCAGGGCAACCAAACATTGAAGGGGGTGGCTGAAATGAAAATGAATGGATCTTTATGAAAATATTTTGAAAGTCGGCAGTCTAAATGAATTATTTGAAAAGGCAACTAATAAAAAAACAAATAACATCAAAAATAACTGGAAAATATTTAAGCGTGGACTCGACCCTTTAGACCACTTGATGAAAACTCATTCAATTCATTGACTTTCATAACAAATCAATACAGGAAAACATGCCCTGATGCCTTAAATCAAACAGAAAAATTGCATAATTTGATCAACATGTACACGCATGCCCAAATGATCTAACGATACTTCATCTCCAGTAGATCAGTCGGGAAGTGAAATCACGAAGCTAAAGACGCCTAGTGCCAAATCAGACATTAAAGAGATCTCTGAGCTGAACTTTTAAGTAGCTCCAAAACATTATTCTTGCCAATGGAAGATTCAGAAGGAGGGGGTCCCCTTCCACCCATCCAGGCATTTCAAAAGAGGGCCCACCATTTGATCTCGGCAAATGGCATCGTACACAATTTCGATACACTCACCGGGAGATGTCGTGCGGGTTCCGGTCAAAAATTTGGCGCCAACCTTGTTTCGCAAGAAATCATACAGGGGATAAGACCGGCAGTCCTGGATCCGGTTAGGCAATACACTTGCTCCTTTGTCAAAATTAGCCCTTGTCAGATTAACCTCAGATTCCAGTTGGGTCTTGAGTTCTGCTTCAAAGAGATTAATCCGGTGGAAAATTGAAGTATTGGGATCCTTTTCGGCGTCGCCATTGTTGAAAGCGTGCTCCACCAAGACCTGCCTCACCTTCTTCATCAGTGAATACCCAGCGCTGCAAGGGTCATCGATGTAACTGAAAATGGGCTCTGCATCCACAACCTGAAGCAAATCTTTCTCACAGAACCGGCCTGGCAAAAGCTCTCCGTTGGGACCTGTGCTCAGAGTCTTCCTTGCGACCTGGGTCACCACCTGCTTCACGGTCGCCTGCATATTTTCCTCCAGATGGCGTAAGTCCACAGCTTGACATATCCCAATCAGGAATGTTGAGAGCATGAGCTTTAGAATGTCCACGGCCTCTGCAGACTTCCGGGCAGAGATCAGACCCAGCGAATTGACATCCTGATTGTGCTGCTCTGCACTTTGGACATGGGTAGTGACCGGATTGGCTAAGTAGAGAAGCTCCGAGGTGTAAGAAGCCATGGCGATCTCTGCCCCCTTGAGACCGTAGTCCAGACTGGGGTTGGGCCCACCACTTAGATTTGACGGCAGGCCGCCATTGTAGTAATCGTTCACAAGCTCCGAGAATTGGGCGAACACGAGCTTACCGATGGTTGCAACAGCAAGGCGGAGATTGTCCATGGACACACCAATGGGGGTGCCCTGGAAATTCCCTCCGTGAAGGGCCTTGTCTCTGGCCACGTCAATTACTGGATTGTCGTTGACGGAATTGATTTCCCGCTGGATCATGTGCGTGGCCGCCCGGATCACTTCCACCTGCGGGCCAAGCCACTGTGGGGACGTCCGCAATGCATAGCGATCCTGCTTGGGTTTCTGCAGGGGATTCAGCTCATGCAACTTGGCGGCATGCTGCATGTACGAGCTTCCATCCAGGACGTACTCCTGAATTGCGGCTGCTTCCATCTGACCCGGATGGTGCTTGAGCTTGTGGGTCAGGGGATCCGTATACTCCGGTTTCCCGTTCATGACTTCGCAGAACATGGCGGACGTGACCTCGGCCAGTACAGCCAGAACGTTAGCATCGAAGCACACAATGGAGGCCACCGCGGCCCCGACGGACGTGCCATTGACGATGGCGAGGCCCTCTTTGGGCTGCAGCTTAAAGGGCGTTTCCACGCCGACCCGCTTGAGGGCTTCGATACCCGAAATTTGACACCCGTCGGGTGTTGTGGCTTTCGAGTTGGGACGACCCGTGAGCAGACCCGCGATGTAGGACAGCGGAACGAGGTCGCCGGAGGCGCTAATGGTGCCTCTGAGGGGCATCCTCGGGGTGATTCCAGCATTGAGCAACTTCTCCACGGTTTCCAGCAGCTCCCATCGGATGCCCGAGTAGCCCTGCATCAGAGTATTGGTCCGGACCAGCATGGCCGCCCGGGCGGAGTCCTCAGGTAGAAGGGTCCCTTCCAACAGGACACCCGCGTTGAGGAACCGAATGAGCTCGGTCTGCAGCTGGGCTCCCTGGTTAGTCCTCCGGTGAGAGGTGGCTCCGAAGCCCGTGGTCACTCCATACGTGTCCGTGCCTTTGCACATCTGGTTCATCACCCAATTGGAGCTCTCCTCCACCCGGGACTTCGCAGCCTCTGCATCCAACTTCACCTGGACTTTAGGCCTCCTCGCAATGGCTGCAACATCTGCAATTGTGAGAGACGTGCCTTCAATGCAAACCTCCTTGGATTCCATATAAGAACGCACCATATTCTTTACTTCATCCAGGTGGTTCCCTTCCATGGCCTTGGCTGCTCGCACCCAGTTCAAGGGATCTGCAGACGCCATGCACAAATCACTCTTAATAGGAGGAAGACCAATGGCACCATCTGACTGCATCATTGTAGTTCCTGCCACCATGTTTCCTTCCTAGGTATAATCTATCTACACAAATGTGGAAGCAATTGAAGACAGAAGTGGAGTTGCAGAGCAGGGAATAAGTGTATTTGCAGAGCAGGGAACGCTCTGATTGTCATAATATACTTGCTTTTCTTCCCAACTAATACCCAGCTAAAGGTTCCAATTCAAACACGAGGTCACAACTCAACTTCCGGCCTAATACACGTGTACGCGTACAGATCACCAACCCATGGTGTGCCTTGTTTTAGCGTTTGTTTACACTTAAAGAGATGACGCAGAGCAGTCGGGTAGGTGCTGGTAATGGTGGATCGAATTCGAAAGCTAACTACCTAATGGTCCATTCTTGCTCACCAAACTCCTATTTAATCTTTTCCCTTTCTTTCATTTGAGGGTAGGTTGCTCGTGCTTCTTACTGCCATCTAATTTTCTGTTCTCCTCCCTTTCAAATATTTAACGTCCGCTCTACCAACTTTTCCATCCTACGGGGATCGTATTCTTGGGTCTTGTCGTTTTCTGATTCTTCCTGAGATGGTTTTTTAGGTACAACCCCCTTGGATTTATCATAATTTATGCAACGTTGACTCAAAGATATTGTAACTAAAAATAAACTAGCAATTGGATCTCTAGGTTTAATGGGGTGTATTAATGTTTTCCAAAATAATTATAAAATTGTTGGGTACTTTTTTTTTTGTTCATAAATTAGTTGATCTATTATTTTTAAAATTTCATCGAATTACAAGTTGACTTGTTTTATTCTATCTGATTAAATTTAATTTTAAGATTCATCAAATTCTCTTTGGATACTATATATTAAGATGAACCAACATGAGTTTTATGAATTTTTCTAGATATTTTTTAGGGACAATCTTCCTCTTGCTTCCATATGATTACATATATATTGTTTTGCTTATGTGTATACCTTTAGAATGAGAATGCAAAGGAATATTCATAGTTCTCATCAATCTTTGAATTTGTAACACTACTATATATGCAAATCCCTATCAATCAACATCAATTTGTGTTACCTAAATCAATACACTTTTTAAAGGCAATCTTCCTCTTGCTTTAGTAAGATTACTTTCTCTTTTTTTGCCTATGTGCATATCTTTGGAATGAGAATATAAGGGATATTCATAAATTTGATTATCTTTGAACTTGTGACATTGCTATAAAAATTAACCCCTATTAGTTACCATCAATTTGTGTTGTCTAAATCAATAGACACTTTTTAAAGGCAATTTTCCTCTTGTATCATTATCTATACAACGTTGACTCAAGATATTGTAACTAAAAATGAACTAGCAATTGGATCTCAAGGTTTAATGGGATACATTAATATTTTCTAAAATAAATTATAAAATGGTTGGGTGTATTTTTTTTTTTTTAATTATTTTTTAAATTATTTGATCTACTAAATTTTATTACCATTTTAAAAATGTCTATCATATTAAAAATTGACTTGTTTTACTTAATATGATTAAATTAAATTTTATACTATATATTAAAATAAGCATAGTTCTTTGTATATTATATATTAAGATTAATCAACATGAGCTCTATGAGTTTTTCTAGGTATTTTTTAGAGGCAATCTTTATCTTTCTTCTATAAGATTACATACATATTGTTGTGCCTATGTGCATACCTTTGAAACGAAAATATAAGGGATTTTCATAGATTTGACAATATTTGAACTTGTGATATTAGTAAAAATGTAAACCCAACTATTAGTCACCATCAATTTGTGTTACCTAAACCAATAGGGTTGAAAATATAATTGAAAGTATGAAAAGAACATATAAATATTTTATAATAAATGTGGAGCATATAAACAATAAAATAGTATTGTTCTATTGTTTCCTTACAATGCTTAGATAAAAGATTATAGTATTTGCACATTTCAAATATGACTCACCACCTTTGTACATAAATCACAAATGAGCTTCCATGCATATTTAATTAAATTGCTAACAAATCACTCCTACTCACATAAGAAAATCAAATGAGGTGGTAGGGAATCTAGATGACTACTATTTCCGTGTGGAAGAAGTGTCTAGTTGGTGGCAGTGACACTGACTTGCATTATAACCACTCATGGGGGATTGCCCTCTTCATGAGGAAGTTCCTCTTTATTGATGGTAATATTGTAACATACTATCTTAAATTTTTGAAAATTTTAAAACAAATAAAATATTAATAATAAAAAAAATTAAATACTTCCATGAAGATTTAGTTTCTAATCCAATTACAAATAGAAAATGCAATAAATTAAGGAATTAATAGAAATACATTATGTTTCGAAGCTACAAATTTTATTCAAATATGAATAATCATTTCAACTCATAATAAAAACTATTTCCCTAGCATTTATAAATCTATGTCAAAATTATAAATGGATGCTCCAAGATCAAGTATTTTTTGTACAACCCCCTTCGATTTTATCATTATCTATACAATGTTGACTCAAGATATTGTAACTAAAAATAAATTAGTAGTTGGATCTCAAGGTTTAATGGGGTGCATTAATATTTTCTAAAATAAACAATAGAATGGTTAGCTACATTTTTTCTTATTTATTAATTCATAAATTATTTGATCTATTAAATTATATTATCATTTTTAAAATTTATAATATATAAAAAATTGACTTGTTTGACTTAATATGATTAAATTAAATTTTATACTATATATTAAAATAAACATACATCAAATTCTCTTTGTATAATATATATTAGGATTAATCAACATGAGTTCTATGAGTTTTTCTAAGTATTTTTAAGAGGCAATCTTTCACTTTATTTTGTAAGATTACATACATATTATTTTGCCTATGTGCATACCTTTGAAATGAGAATGCAAGGGATACTCAAAGATCTAACAATCTTTGAACTTGTGATATTACTATAAATGTAAACCCCTATTAGTCACCATCAATTTGTGTTACCCGAATCAATAGGGTTGAAAATATAATATGAAGTATGAAAAGCGCATACATGTATTCTATAATAAATGTGGAGCATATAACCAATAAAAAAGTATATTTTTCTATTGTTTCCTTACAATGATTAGATAAAAAGTTATAGTAATTACACATTTCAAATATGACTCACCACTATTGGGCATAAATCACAAATAGGCTTGCATGCATATTTAATTAAAATGCTAACAAGTCACTCTTCACATAGGAAAATCAAGTGAGGTGGTAGAGAATCTAGATGACTACTATCTTCATGTGGAAGAAGTGCCTAGTTGGTGGTAGTGATACTAACTCGCGTTGTAACCACTTATGGGGGATTGCCCTCTTCATAAAGAAGGTGCTCTCTACTAATGGTAATATTGTAACATACTACCTCAAATTTTTGAAAATTTTAAAATAGATAAAGTATTAATAAGAAAAATAAATTTAAATACTTCCATTAAGATTGAGTTTCTAACCCAATTGCAAATATAAAATTTAATAAATTTATGAATTAAAATAAATACATTATGTGTTTCAAAACTATAGATTTCATTCAAATATGAATAATTATTTCAACTCATAATAAGGACTATTTCCCTAGCATTTATAAATGTATTCCAAAAGTATAAATGGATGCTCCAAGATCAAGTATTTTTTATACAACCCCCTTGGATGTATCACTATCTATACAATGTTGACTCAAGATATGTAACTAAAAATAAGCTAACAATTAGATCTCAAGGTTTAATGGGGTATGTTAATATTTTCTAAAATAAATTATAAAATGGTTAGGTGTATTTTTTCTTATTTATTAATTTATAAATTATTTGATCTACTAAATTATATTATCATTTTTAAAAATTCTATCATATTTAAAATTGACTTGTTTTACTTAATATGATTAAATTAAATTTTATACTATATACTAAATAAACATGCATCAAATTCTTTATGTATATTATATATTAGGATTAATCAACATGAATTCTATGACCTTTTCTAGGTACTTTTTAGAGGCAATTTTTCTCTTTCTTCTATAAGATTACATACATATTGTTTTGTCAATGTGCATACCTTTGGAATGAGAATGCAAGGGATATTCATAGATTTGAAAATCTTTGAACTTGTGATATTAAGCTATAAATGTAAACCTCTATTAGTCACCATCAATTTGTGTTACCTGAATCAATAGGGTTGAAAATATAATAGGGAGTATGACAAGAGCATACAAATATTTGATAATAAATGTGGAACATATAAACAATGAAATTGTATTTTTCTATTGTTTTCTTATAATGCTTAGATAAAAATTATAATATTTACACATTTCAAATATGACTCACCACTATCATGCACAAATCATAAATGGGCTTGCATGCATATTTAATTAAATTGCTAATAAATCATTCCTATCCACATGGAAAAATCAAGTGAAGTGGTAGATAATTTAGAGGACTGCCCTCTTCATGTTGAAAAAGTGTTTCTTGAGTGGCAATGATATTTACTTCTACTATAACCACTCATGGAGGATTCCCTCTTCATGAAGGTGGTCCTCTCTATAGATGATAGTATTGTAACACACTAGCTCAATTTTTAATATTTTAAAATAAATAAATAAATAATAAGGAAAATAAATTTAGATACTTTCATTAAGATTTAGTTTCTAATCTTATTGCAAATATAAAATTTCATAAATTTAGGAATTAAAATAAATACATCATGTTCTTCATTACTAATTTTTTTATTCAATTATGAATACTCATTTCAACCCATAATAAGAATTATTCCCTAGCATTTATAAATGTGTATCAAAAGTATAAATGGATGCTCCAATATCAAGTTTTTTTGGTAAAATCCCCTTGGATTTATCATTATCTATACGATGTTTACTTAAAATATTGCAACTAAAAATAAACTAGCAATTGGATCTCAAGGTTTAATGGGGTATATTAATATTTTCCAAAAGAAATTATAAAATTATTAGATGTGTTTTTCTTTTTTCTTTTTTTATTTAAATTATTTGATCTACTAAATTATATTATCATTTTTTTAAAATTCCCATCATATTAAAAGTTGACTTTTATACTTAATATGATTACATTTAATTTTATAGTATATATTAATTTAAACATACATCAAATTGTCTTTATATGTTCTCTATTAGGATGAGCTAACATGAGTTTTTTGAATTTTTTCTAGACAATTTTTAGAGACAATCTTTCTCTTGCTTTCATAAGATTGCAAACATATTGTTTTTTCTATGTGAACACCTTTGGAATGAGAATGCAAGGGATATTCATAGATTTGACAATCTTTGAACTTGTGACAGTACTATAAATGTAAACCCCTATTAGTCACCATCAATTTGTGTTAACTAAATTGATAGGGTTGAAAATATAATAGGGAGTATGAAAAAAAATATAAATATTTTTATAATAATTATGATGCATATGAATAATAAAATAGTATGTTTCTATTATTTCTTTACAATTCTTAGACAAGAAATTATAGTATTTGTACATTTCAAATGTAACTCACCACTATTGTGCATAAATAACAATTGGGCTTGCATGCATATTTTGCACATATTTGATTGAATTACCAACAAATTACTCGTACTCACATAGGAAAATCATGTGAAGTCATAGAGAATCTAGATGACTACCCTCTTCATTTGGAAGAACTACCTAGTTGGTGGCAACAATATTGACATGCATTATAACCACTCATGGGGGATTGCTCTCTTCACAAAGAAGGTGATCCCTTTAGACGGTAGTTTTGTAACAAACCACCTTAAGTTTGTTTTTTAAATATTAATAAATAACTTATTAATAAGGAAAATAAATATAAATACTTCAATTAAGATTTAGTTTCTAATCCAATTGTAAATATAGAATGTCATAAATTCAAGAATTAAAAGAAATACATCACATGTTTCAATACTACAAAGTTTATTCAAATCTAAATAATCATTTCAACTCATAATAAGGACTATTATCCTAGCATTTACAAATACGTATCAAGACTACAAACGAATTCTCCAACATCGATTCATCTCATTTGAATACAATCAATATGGTTATCAAGTTGTTTGGAGGTAGAGCATCACCTAAGTAGTTTAACTCCATTCATAGACTAGGTGGTCCCCCACTCAACTTCTTACTAGAAGTGGCCTAACCCTTCAACGAGGGTAGAAAATAATATCAGATCTATAGTAAAAATAAATGTGTGAACAAAGTTTATACATGTACAATCACTATCACATATAGTCAATCATATAAACCCTAAATATCCTCTAGCTATTATTGACTTTCAACTAACATGTAACCCTAAAATGTACTATGAATTTACAATGCATACAACCATAACATTAATTTGGCCAAAAAAAATTAACTATAAGTCACATTAAATGTGGGTTATCCATTCGCGACACTACTATCTTTTGTTTACTTCATCCAACAATGACCATCAAGAAAAAAATGCATAACCATAACCTTATTATTTAATGGGTGTGTGCTTGGAAATAATGACCAAAAGAGGGTCTTAAGTGGCCATTGTTTTTTTGAAATTAGTAAAATTTGATCTTGGATGAGAAATTGAAGATAGTCATGTTCAAAAATTGAAGATGCAACACAAACAAGAGTTGTAGTGCTTTGTATCTACTTCTAAAACTACTATTTTTTTAAATGATGAAGATTACGATATTCAAATAGGGGGGCACATAAACTGCTCATATTTTTGTTAGAAAAATATAACATAGCATCTAGTGTGCTCCCCCTAAAATGTTGACTTTTTAAAAGTATTTCACAAATCACTTTAGTAGAAAATTAGCTAACATCATGTAGTTTATGTTTGAATTTTTTGCTAATTTTTAATCAATATATGATTTTTTAATAATTTTCAAAGTGGACACATCTTAAAAAAATGAAAATTTGACCATGCTTCCCCCATTTTAAAAAAAAACTAATTGAAAGCCAATTTTCTTTTTTGAATGTGCAAAGAATAGAGTCTAGAATGTAAAAATGTAATATGTTTCAAATTTAGATGAACAAATAATCAATGACACTAAACATACTTATATATATGTTTTTGGAAAAAACAAGACATTAGAAAAAAATTGAAGATTAAAACATTAACATATTGGACATGTATAAAAATTAAATTGTTAAAAAGGTAAGAGAGAGATTGAATTTATTGTGACATTTTTGTAGATCAATATATCAAAATATGTGCAAACTTAATGGAGAGCACACTCGAGATTTAGTCATTTTTTATATTTTACAAAAAACATGTCTTTGAACATTCATAGTCCAACCATTTGGGTTGGATGTCCAAACAAAATCCAACTCTAAGGTTTGGAAATACCCAAGGTAGGTTATAGCACATGAGAGTGTTATAGCGTTCTAGTATTTTTAGAGAAGCAAAAAAAGCAAAAAATAATAAAATAACATGTGGATCTCATGATTCTAGACCCACATGCTCTTTTTTACCTTGCATACTACATGTTCTTCAACATAGGAACACACTTTTCATGGTTTTGAAAGATTTTAGTCATTGTTTAACATATTTCTATTACCTTTTCTTTTTTGTTGACATAAAAGATTCAAATTGCATGGTTTTAGATTGAATTTGATAACATGCAATCATTTTTTATATTTTTGACCAATTCTATTATATTGATATGGAATTGAACATCATACCAAGGAAGTTGTTGAAAAATCAAATACTCGAGGAGTGTGAAGCTAAAAATAAATGAGAAAACATCACACAATTAATAAATTGAATCCTAGAGTTCAAGATATGTCCTCTTTTCCATCTCAAAGTGATATTAATCAAATCCATTGAACATGGGTTGGATTTATTTAACCACAAAGGTGGGGCTAGCATAGTTGATTATATTTTTTTGTTTCATGATTCCAAATGCATATGTTTGTAAATATAATGCTATATACATGTGCAAGGGGTAGAATGTAAGAACCCTTGTTCTCCCACAATGAATTTCTTTGCACTGCTGATGTATTTAGGTGATTTCCTGTCTTGCTTGAGGTTGGTGATTTTTCAAAGTTTTGCTCATTTTGGATTTGTTGATGAAATGAGTGCCAACATATGAAGAAATGCAAGTACTTTTTGATCAATTGCAAATAAATGATCTACTATTGCAAAGTATACATCTACAACAATGGCATAATGACAAACATTTATTTTGCAACCTTATTACTCCTTTATTGATTGGATGGACTGATTGCAATCTGCTGATACAACTAAATGTGATTTCCAAGATTCCAAGACTCTTGGCTTACTATAAGCATGAATAAATGCTATTACAATATCATTTCCTAGTAAGCAACTACAACTACCTTAAGGTAGCGACTAAAAGCAATGCAATAATGTATGGATTGATATGCAATAGTTGAATACAATATTCTACCAAATGCCTTCACTAATCGCTCTTTCTAAGGAGATGCAAACTACAATGCATCAGATATGCAATATAATGAAGACAACAATATGAAGAAAACCTGGGACGACTTGCTGCAAATGAGTTCGGTACTCCTCCCACAAGCTTTGGTTGGCCTGAGGGTGCAACGATTAGACTTCTTAGAGACCAACGACCCTTCTCCAAATAAATTCTGAATTTTAATCTGCCTCCTTTAATTAAATCACTCCTACTGTCCTGTGTGTTGGACTCAAGTTGAAAGCCACGATTTTAATACACCAAAAGAGATGCCTTTAAGGTTGCGATCTCCCTCTAGTTTGACCACGATTTTTGATGCTGCCAAATTGTCCTTCACAAATCTGAAAATTATCTTCAACGCAACCCAAACTAATAAATGGCTTCAATGGAATCTGATTATCCTCTCCTCAATCGATTTACTTATTCTTCAACAAATAAATACCAGCACACAATAGAGTCCTTAGATATTTAATAGAATCTTCAAACCCTTTTTATGAAACTTCATCAATAATAAGCACCATCTCGAAAATATCTTCGAAACCCTTTTTGAAACAACTTTCAAATAAGCTCAATATTGATTCCTAAATGAAGCCAATCCACAGGGCAATCCTTCCGAAGATCTCTCACAACCTCAAGTATGTGAATCAATGAGATTTTTCGTTCCCAACGATCAATAAATTTAGAAATTGCAGAAACCCTAGGTTTCCTCTTCTCCACAGCAAAACACTTCAAAATCAAATATCAAATTCCTGAATGATTAGAAGAGCTTGGTTGATCCCTTTATATAATTTTCTCCAAGAAGAGGTCGACCCTGAGAAGATTCCTTTCAATCATTTAATAATATTAAATGTGCATTTAATAACTTTATTAATAATTCCTCAAAGTGGGCACCCAAATTAATTATTCATTATTTGCGCTTTAAGTCATTAAATGGCCCCTTTAGACATAAAGTTATAATATAACTTTATAATATACTTTTAATGATTAATTATTATTAAAGTCACCTTTAATAATAATTAAATAATATAACTTGCACATTACTCCTTATTTCGCCCGGCCAACTGAAAACTGGGATCAACACTGAAATCATCACATGTCTAGGTGCCTTACTATAAATAGTAATACTAGACTCTCTTGCCCTGCTAACTTACTATAAATAGTAACTGTGTGAAACTAAGTTCTGAATCACCAAATGAAGGCCAATCCTAAACCAAACTAGGCTCCAGAGAAGAAAACACTCTAATATTTGCCCAAATAGGACCCTCTAACCATTTGTGTTAGCCTACGAGGGCCAAGAATAGGCTAAACCACCCAAAAACAACAACAGGCTAAAATGGGGACATTGCAGTCCGCCCTCCCTAAAATTGCTTGTCTCTAAACAATCTCAGCTACAAAGGAAACATCACCCCACCTGGATCCCAAGGGAAGATCTGTGTAATGTCCCTGATATCACCAACCAACTCCTGTAACACCGACACCAAAACAACTAACAGAACTTGCTGAGCTAAATCAATCCCAACATCAAGTGTCGTAGGAGTATAAACCTCAGAAGGAAGCAACTTTGTATACTGATAATGTTTGGCTCCCATAACTGCACAAGATAAGTTGTCATACACACTGTCTAGCATGTGAGCAACTGAACTGTGTATCTGAGACAAATCATGTACATGAGGATCAAATGTGAAACTATATGCATGCACTCCGCACCATGTACACACCAGAAAATTCCTCTACAAGTCCTGTCTGAAATCATGATGCACTGGAGGGATCCCAAACACTAAGGTTAATGCTCATCTTAGGATTAGGTTCAAGAGAGTGATCAAAATTTACCTCAAAGAGCAGATTGTCATATGTCAAAGTAGCATCTGCCTTAAACAAAGGGTTGGTCAAAAACTGAACCATACCTCCAAGTTGATCGAAATCATACAACTTTGAACCCCTGGAGCCATGAGCAAATGTGAACTCCTCCTGGATCATCTCATGATCCTTTTCCTAAATATTCTCCCACTCTATCTTTCCACTCTCCTTACTAACGAGAGAGATAGTACGTAAGCTCCCATCTATAACCCCCCTCAACACATATTTCCTGCCATTTGATTCAAACTTCATCTCTATTTGCAACAAGTTGAGGGTGAAATCTCCAATGTCCTGGAGCCATCCCATACCCAACACTATATTCATCTCACCCATGTTGACTACATAAAAGTCAACCTGTAACTCGTAGTCATTTAGCAAAAGAGTGAGATTACAAATCCGCCTGGTACAAGTGAGGGTATATCTGTTAGCCACCCGAACTTGGAATCCAGCGAAGTCGTCCATCTAAAGTCTACACCTGTCTACAAACCCCTCATTAATAAAATTATGTGTGGCTCCAGTGTCAAGTATTGCAATGCATCATTGTCCATTAACTGTTCCCCTAATTCTGAATGAAGATTCTCTCTGTGGGTTCGCAAACAATGCCAATGGGGACAAATTGGAATCAAAACCAAACTCTGTAGAGGCATTTCCAGCCTCATTATCATCTAAAACAACTTTTTGGTTTGAAATTTTAGACTCAGAATCCTCATAATGTACCCACATTATACGATTAGCTTTTCCCTTTGGCCTCAAAGGACAGTCATGTTCTTTGTTGTAGGGATCCTTGCACCAATAAAAAATTTGTTTCCTTCTTAATTCATCACGAGTTGCATCATCAAGTTTTATTGCTATTTTTTATTTGTGTCTGCAACTGGTTGATGATTCTCACTGCTGGAAGAGGCAACATCTTTCGGAGTGGTCTTGCTCTTTGGGGCTACAACCTCCATACTCTTGGCCTTCCTCATAGCCTCCTAAAGTGAAGGGGGATCAAATGGTTTGACCCATCCTCTCAAGGGTTCATATAAGCCTTTAGTGAATAGAATGACCAACCTTCTTTCAGATATGCTAGGGACCATAACTAAAAGCCTCTGGAAATCATTAATATACACCTCCAAACTCCCCACTTGTCTAAGCTGAGCAAGATCTCTAAAGTATAACTTTGGGTCTTTCTTGTCAAGGTGCTCAATCATCCTATCGGTGAATTCTTGGTAAGAGGTGATGAGGTGATGTTGCAAGGTGACCATGCCATGGTGCCACTAATCATGAGCTACTCCATCTAGGTGCAAGGCTACAAATTTGATTGCATCCTCCTCTGCCATAGGCCGAAGATTCAAGAAGGTATCTAGTTTGTGGATCTAAGCTCGTACCTTCCCACTGCCATCAAATGTCAGAAGTGTGAGCTTGCTCAAGTGGCATGTTTCAGGTCCCTATTTTGGTTCCTCTGTCTCTTGTCTTTCCTTAACTTGTAATGCTCTCTTCTTTGAGTCACGAATTGGTCAAATTTCAGATGCTCCTTAACTTGTGGTGTTAGCAAATCCAATTCATCGTGAGTTGTCATGACAATATTTTTGAATAAATTGTCTCCCTCTTCTTCAACATTTCCTTCCTCTGGTTCGTTCCTCATAAATGTAGGACGTGTAGGTCTATCTATGGTATGAGTGGGTGCTCGTTGTGCCTTGGGAGTCCCAACCACACTTTTATTGTCATCCTGCTCATGATTATGTCTTCTAGGAAGATTCATCTGTTGTAAAACTACTGTAAGTTTCTACAAAACATTAGCAACACGTCACTTCCTACTACCATGTTTCTCATGATTTCTCTTGCTTCCCTTTTGTTCATTATTTTCTCCATTTCTATGTGGGCTACCCTCTCTTCTATCACCCATTATCTCTGGTTGTGTGTCCTTAATTTTATTTTCTTGTTGTGCTTCCCTTCTGTGAGTATAATATATGTGTGTACCACCCTCTGGTGGCTGCATGTGAAACTTTAACCCTCCAAGATGGCAGGATCAAAGCTCTGATACCACTATAAGAACCCTTGTTCTCCCACAATGAATTTATTTGCACTGCTAATGTATTTAGGTGATTTATTGTCTTGCTTGAGGTTGGTGATTTTTCAAAGTTTTTCTCGTTTTGGATTTGTTGATGAAATGAGTGCCAACATATGAAGAAATGCAAGTACTTTTTGATCAATTGCAAATAAATGATCTACTATTGCAAAGTATACATCTACAACAATGGCATAATGACAAACATTTATTTTGCAACCTTATTACTCCTTTATTGATTGGATGGACTAATTGCAATTTTTTGATACAACTAAAGGCGGTTTCCAAGACTCTTGGCTTACTATAAGAATGAATAAATGATATTACAATATCATTTCCTAGTATGCAACTACAACTACCTTAAGGAAGCAACTAAAAGCAATGCAACAATGTATGGATTGATATGCAATAGCTAAATATAATGTTCTACCAAATTCCTTCACTAATCACTCTTTCTAAGGAGATGCAAACTATAATGCATCAAATATGCAATATAATGAAGACAACAATATGAAGAAAACCTAGGATGACTTGCTGCAAATGGGTTTGATACTCCTCCCACAAGCTTTGGATGGCTTGAGGGTGCAACAATTAGACTTCTTAGAGACCAGTGACCCTTCTCCAAATAAATTCTGAATTTTAATCTGCCTCCTTTAATTAAATCACACATGTTGTCCTATGCGCCTGGCTCAAGCTGAAATCCATGATTTTACTACACCAAAAGAGATTCCTTTAAGGCTGCGATCTTCCTCTAGTTTGACCATGATTTTTTATGCTGTCAAATCATCCTTCACAAATCTAAAGATTATCTTCAACGTAGCCCAAACTAATAAATGGCTTCAATGGAATCTGATCATCCTCTCGTCAATTGATTTACTTATTCTTCAACAAATAAGCACCAACACACAATAGAATCCTCAAATATTCAATAGAATCTTCAAACCCTTTTTATGAAACTTCATCAATAAGCACCATCTGGGAAATGTCTTCAAAACCCTTTTTGAAACAACCTTCAAATAAGCTCAATATTGACTCATGAATGAAGCCAATCCAGGGGGCAATCATCTAGAAGATATTTCACAACCTTAGGTATGTGAATCAATGAGAGTTTTCATTCCCAATGATAAAAAAATGTAGAAATTACAGAAACCCTAGGTTTCCTCTTCTTCATAGCAAAACACTTCAAAATCAAATATCAAATTCCTGAATGATTAGAAGAGCTTGGTTGATCCCTTTATAAAATTTTCTCCAAGAAGAGGTCGACCCTCTAGAAGATTCCTTTCAATCATTTAATAATATTAAATGTGCATTTAATAACTTTATTAATAATTCCTCAAAGTGGGCACCCAAATTAATTATTCATTAATTGCACTTTAAGTCATTAAATGGCCCCTTTAGACATAAAGTTATAATATAACAAGTTATAATATACTTTTAATGATTAATTATTATTAAAGTCACCTTTAATAATAATTAAACAATATAACTTGCACATTACTCCTTAGTTCACCAGACCAACTAAAAATTGGGATCAACACTAAAATCATCACATGTCTAGGTGTCTTACTATAAATAGTAATACTGGACTCTCTTGACTTGCTGACTTACTATAAATAGAAAGTGTGTGAAACTAAGTCCTAAATCACCAAACAAAGGCCAATCCTGAACCAAACTGAGCTTTGGAGGAGAAAACACTCTGATATTTTCCCAAACATGACAATAGGCTAAAATGAGGGCTGGGAATAGGCTAAACCACCCAAAAATAACAACAGGCTAAAATGAGGACATTACATAGAATTCCATATCCTACACCTTTACCTCTTTGCTTTATGTCGCTTTAGTGTATGTTACATATGTGTGTGGTCTTATCAATTAACTTGCATCATTTGGTACATTAACCAACCCTAACCTAAAAATTATCAACTAGATATACTCTATCCATCACCTTAGAAAATCACTAGTCCATTTCATTAGGCCTTATCCTCCTTAGATTATAACCTATATGTAGTCCTATCCATTATAACAGATTGAATCTACATATATTAATCCTTATTTAAATTTTAAATATCTTACTTCAAAGGCCAATTTCTTGAAATGCAAATGTTATTTTTTTATCCCATAAAATTGCATGCCAAAGGTCTCAAGTTGTGTTTATAGTTATTGTACTCATGTATGTCATCCTAGCTTTTATAGGATCAACAATTCATCATCATATTTTTTATCTTGTGTGTGTACATCTTAGTCATAGTTATATTATCCTTGGTGTAGTACCCCTCCGTTTATGCTTATGCTTTCTGTTGATATTTTTTCATACTATTAGACCTATGATGTTTTGTTTAGATATTGTGATCGCTGGTTTTGAGCGATGGTGGATTATTCTGTGACATGATGATACTTTGTTTGATGATTATTGTTTTCAGACATGATATGATTTAGCGTAAATGTTTATTTTCAGTTGATCATTGATATGTATATGTTTATGATGGACTAACAACATTTATTTCTTCAGTTTGCTGTGAGTGTATTGGTGTGGAGAACAAAATCGCATCATTCACTTGCGAGTGCCCTGCGATATCTGTGATTTTCTCCGCATGGTGTGCCTGTTTAATGCTTTATATATATAAATACATGTATGCACGCTATTTGCTTGGTTGCAGGATTTGCAGGTACATGACACCGACTCCACCTGTGTAATGTAGTACCCCTCCGTTTATGCTTATGCTTTCTGTTGATACTTTTTCATACTGTTAGACCTATGATGTTTTGTTTAGATATTGTGATCGCTGGTTTTGAGCGATGGTGGATTATTCTGTGACATGATGATACTTTGTTTGATGATTATTGTTTTCAGACATGATATGATTTAGCGTAAATGTTTATTTTCAGTTGATCATTGATATGTATATGTTTATGATGGACTAACAACATTTATTTCGTCAGTTTGTTGTGAGTGTATTGGTGTGGAGAACATAATCGCATCATTCGCTTGCGAGTGCCCTGCGATATCTGTGTTTTTCTCCGCACGGTGTGCTTGTTTAATGCTTTATATATATAAATACATGTATGCACGTTATTTGCTTGGTTGCAGGATTTGCAGGTACATGACACCGACTCCACCTGTGTAATCAGGTCTGAGCGTGTCAAGACTCAACGGAAATGTTGAACGGGAGATAGTAGTTAGGTTTATCCTAGTCTAGTCTTTAACCTTGGTCTTAGTACATTGTCAATTTTCAATTTTGAGTCATAGGTTGTATTGTATTTTCTGTTGGTTAAATCGTTTTGGAAAAGGTAAATATTGGTTAATTTTTAATGTTGGAATATTGTGCTTTAATTATTGTTATTTAATTAATATTTAAATATGATTGAAATTTACTTACTTGATAATTTAATACATTAGTTAGCTTATTTGGTTAAATAGTTGGTCTTAAAAAGATTAAACTATTTTAATTAAATTAATTAATTAATTAAGTTAAATTATTAAGTATGTAAATTATATTGTATTTAAAAGAATTAGAAAATTAAAAATAATAATAATAAACATTTGCATGCAATTGGAAAATTGATTTTCAAATTTTAAATTTAAATAAAATAATAATTTGCATGCAAAATTAAAAAGGGCAAAAACTGCCGAGAAGTTGTTGAGAAGATATTTGCAACTTCTCGACAAGTGTGGAAGTTGCATTAATTTGGTTGTTGAAAATTTTGTTACGGAGAGGTTATTGTGGATCTCGGGAAAATTGACAGAGGTTATTGAATTCCTCACAGGGAAATTTTCGGAAGATTGGCAAAAATTCCCTTACTGTGAAAAGTATAATTTTTCTTAAAAGTTGTTATCTTTCTGTTTTATTTTGGTTGATTTTGGAATTGGAAGATCCTCCAAAGGGTTCTTGGTGGTTGGAAAAGCTCTTTCTTGAAATTGGGGATTTCTATAAAGAAGATTTTGGAATTTCGTGCTACAGGCAAGAGCAATTTTTCTACAGGAAGCTTATATACTACAGGTATTTTTCTTGTAATGTTTGTATTTTTCTTTAAAAAAAAAAAAAAGATATGCTTTGTAATTTTCCTGTGTTCATTTTGAAAATTTGGTAAATTTTTATTCAATCAGTGGAATGGATCTGTTAAAAAAAAAATTTAGTTATGATAGTAAAGAATTTTTTTGTTATTTTATTTCAAAACTCTATGAAATTGTGAAAGCAAAGAATAATTTTGGATATGAAACATAGGTCTGTGTGTGATGTCATTTGGAATTTCCTGTTGAACAATACTGCCCACTGTTAATATGAATTATATATATATTTATATATATATGTATTGCTGTGTAATTTATATGTAAAAGTTCATACAAAATTCACCGTACGGAAATAACTATTTCCAGACGAAATTCGTCATTTTATTTATAAAGAAATTCTGGAAAATTTCGTTTTAGTTTAGCCGCCGTACGGGCGAATACTAGAAATGTGTTATTTAAAATTTCATGGCGGATTAAAAATCCGCAGGTTAGGGTTCGGATTTGTTGAACCAAATTAAAATATATATTATGAAATCGCGTTTTTAACATTCGTCGTTCGGGCGAATTCGAAAATTTATAAATTTTTTTTTAAATCACAGTTGGGGAGGACCGAAACCCTCCCCACTGTGCTTTTGGTGGGGCGCAGTCCCCACGGCTGCGCACAATAGCCGCCATGGCTGCTGGGCGCAGCCCTGGGGCGGCTGCGGCCGGCTGCAGGCTCTGCCCTAAAGAATTTTGTATTTATTAAATTTTGATTAAATTTTAAATTGTTTTAAATTATAAATATAATATATGTTTATATATTACATATATAATATATATTATTAAATATATATATGTTATATATGTAATATGTAAATATTATTATTTATATATATAGTTTCAAAAGAATAATAATATTGATATTAATATGGAAGAAATGTAGATAAATTTTAAAATGTTATTTAATATCATTATATATATGAAGGTAAATGTGTTTAATTTATTTATTAAACGCATGAAATAATGATAAATAGCATGTGAATATTAAGAATAGTTAATTTATAATGAAATGTAATTTGTAGAGTAAATATATTTTCATTATTGATTATGATTGTGAAATTGGGATTATCGTAGATTTAATTTTCATTTTAAAAGAAAGATAAATATTGTATTAGATGATTAACTTCGAACTTCTAGTTTTTGTATTGCATGGATATAGTAAATCCAAATTGTAGATGTGAATTTGTTTCAAATTGCATTAAATTTTATTAGTTAAATTTGGGAATTGGCGTAGTTAAACAAGTCTTCCAGATCAATTGTTAAATGGGGATTGTGCTTGTTAAGTTTAAATTTCTTGTGTAGTCTAGGGATGTGTACATGGCTTTGCTTGGTGTTCAACACCTGTGTTATGATCATTGATTATTGTTCGTTTTAATCATGTTTGGTCTTATAGAGATTTTGGTTATATGTACACTTTGTAAACCCTAGAAAGAAAAACTTAGATTCCCATGTTATGATTAGGGGAGTGGCTATTTGTAAGGGCCGACACACAAAGTGGTGTCAGGGTAACTTACAAATAGTTAGTAACTCAGTGAAAATTAAAGAACACAGTAGATAGATTTAAAATATTTAATAAGATGTATATGCCTCACTTATCGACTCTTGAGCTTCTTCAGTCATGAGTATGAGTTGAGAAGGCCTGGAATGGCAAATCGATGTCTTGTTCCTTCAAGAGGCATTCGATTCCACAAAAGTATGCAATAGGGGCCGGGTTTCGTAAGAGGTTACCAGGGTAACCCAAGGATTGGGGGCCGGAACCTAGGAAGAAACACCAGGGTAACCTTTGCATCGTTGTGATGACACTCCACCTAGAATAACAGTCAACCTTGAGTTTGTGTTTCAATCAATTGTCAAAATCTGGAAGCAATGTAACCATTAGATTTTGTGTACTAGTGTCTAGGGTTAGTAGATTAGGTCTAGGTAACCTTATTACTATCTCCTAGCACGGGGGGTGGACCTACGGGTACCACATGGTTGGGTGGAATGTGCACCTTACTCCGTTGGGTCCCTAGTAAGATCATGGCATTGAGAGCTTCATGGATGGAGAGCTCGTGATCGGATACTTATGTTTATTTCAACATTATATATTGTAAACTTGTATTTGAAAACATCCCTCAAATGTATAAGAGGTGAACAATGTAATTGTATTTGTAATCATTATTGAACTACCTCATCAGATGGATGAGTATTGTATATTCTTTTAAATGCAATGTATGGAGAAACATGTTTGTACTTTATTATGATTATCTTGAATGGAAAATTTATTATTATGCAATGTTTATTTTATGTTATGATTTAATATGTGCAATGCGAAATACTTAAGTCGCTTATGGAAAACTCAAAGTAGTGTAACGTCGCTTAACCTAAGAATGTATGCAATTAATTAACTTAGTATTAATACTTTTAAAAAAAAATTTATTACACCTTTTTAACACAATTGCAACGTTCTTAGGTTATTAAGACGGGGCATTACAGATTGGTATCAGAGCCAGGTTACAAACACTGGATGCTCTGGGTAATCTCGAGCCCATTAGGTTGACCTAGTACGTAGTGTCGCAACTGATAACCTTGGTTGAATAGTATCTAAGACTCGTAAATTGTTATGTGTAGGAACATGCCTAGGCGAGGAGGAAGAGGTCGTGGTAGAGGTAGAGGTGGAGGCCGAGGGCCAATCCCTCAGGTTACTCCCCCTCCTAGCCCTCACCATAGTGACCAAGCAGAGCAGATGGGTCAGAGAAATGAGGAACAGAATCCCAAACAGTCAGCAGTGAGGGGTTCTCAGATACGTCCACTATTAGAGGAGGTCCTAGCTCGTCTTGGACCTAGACAGGTAGATGAGCAGGAGGTTGTGAGAGAGAGGGATAGATCCCCTAGGAGAGTAGATGACACAACACATCAGGATGCTATCATTGCTGGTCATATGAGGGATTTACTGAGAGCACGTCCTCCTACCTTTGATGGTTCAGGAGGAGGATTAGAGGCCAAGACCTGGCTACTGGATTTGGGTAGGTGCTTTGCTATGCACCCTTACGGTAGCAATACCCGTGCCAAATGCGCTATTATGCACTTGAGAGGATTCACCTCTACATGGTGGCGCTTAGAGGAGCAGAAGCTCCATATAGATATTGGTTCTGTGTCTTGGGAGATGTTTCTCGAGAGGTTCAGAGCACGGTTCCTGTCGGAACACTGGAGGCAGCGTAGGGCTGACGAGTTCCATGATCTACGTCAGTTGGCTCTTTCTGTAGAGCAATATGAACGTAGGTTCTACGAACTCAAGCAGTATGCTGGTATTGGCGATGATGAGCCTATGCTAGTACAACATTTTATCAGGGGCTTAAATGCCCGTATCAGTGGAGGTGTCCAAGTCTTTGAGCCAAATACTATGGAAGTTGCAGTGGAGAAGGCTCGCATAGTTGAGGAGAACCTTATTATGGCTTTAGGCGGGCACACAGGAGTGCAGATTGGGAGTGCTCCTGCAGCAGGTTTTAGTCCACGGGGTGGACAGGCACAGACAGGTGGTTCTTCCAAGAACCAACAGACACCCACAAAGGGTGGGAAGCAACAACAAAGAACACCTCAAAAGAACAATAACCCTCAACCACAACAACAGAATAGTCCTCAAACAGGAAAGGGTCGCAACTGGTGGCGCAACAAGCGCAATAGGCAGGATCAGCCTGCGCAGAGTGCTCAGTCTACCGTCAGTAGGGGTAGTTATCAGCAGTCCAATGCACCTTCGGGTGGCAGAGGATTTGGTAGAGGCACAGGCACAGGTTGTTATTCATGTGGGCAGCATGGGCACATAGCTAGGCAGTGTCCGTTGAGAGGTTCTACTGGGTATGGGCCTTGACCTACAGTTTCATAGCCTACAGTGGGAGATGCAGGTCAAGCACATACTGTATATGCAGCGGTTAATGACCGCCAAGCTGATCACCAGAACACGGTAGTCGAAACTTCAGGTAAGTTAAATGGTGTTAGTGTTTCTATACTTTTTGATTCCGGAGCCACTGACTCCTTTATTTCACCGACCATTGTTGACCGTTGTGGTCTTGTGGCGGTAAAGCAAGGTGGTAAATGGCAAGTTGAATTCGCCTCAGGTATGAAAGTAGCAGTAGAAAACTTAGTTCATAACTGTGAACTTAAAATTGGTATGTTAACAACCTTAGCAGATTTATATGTTACACCCTTAGGATCGTACGATATAGTACTAGGTATGGATTGGTTAGCATCTTACCATGCTGTAATTGACTGTCGACTTAAGATAGTTAGTTGCATTAATGATTTAGGTGCGAAAGTAGAAATTGTAGGTATTCATAGACCTATCTCTTTGCGGATGATATCTGCTATGCAATTAAAGAGATGTCTTCGTCAGGGATGTCAACTGTTTGCAACAACAGTTACTGATTTAGATGAGGGTGAGAGTCGAGAGGTATCTCTTGATGATCATCCTATTCTTAGGGAATTCGCAGATGTGTTTCCCGATGACATTCCTGGAATGCCACCGAAAAGGGATATTGACTTTAGAGTTGACCTAATTCCTGGAGCTGAGCCTATATCTAGAGCTCCTTATAGAATGACGACTCAGGAGTTGGAGGAACTTCGTATTCAGTTACAGGAACTTTTAGAAAAGGGTTTTATTCATCCAAGTGTTTCCCCTTGGGGAGCACCTGTCATCTTCGTAAAGAAGAAGGACAGATCTCTTAGGCTGTGCATTGACTATCGTCAATTGAACAAGGTTACGATTAAGAACCGTTATCCTTTGCCTAGAATCGATGATCTTTTTGATCAAGTTAAGGGAGCTAATGTGTTCTCCAAAATTGATTTGAAATCCGGTTATCATCAATTACGTATAGCTGAAGCAGACATTCATAAAACTGCTTTTCGAACTCGTTATGGGCACTACGAATTCACAGTGGTACCATTTGGGTTAACGAACGCACCATCTGTATTCATGAGTTTGATGAATGGTGTATTTCGTACATACCTTGATCGCTTTGTCCTGGTATTTCTCGATGACATTTTAGTCTATTCGAGGAACATGAAGGAACATGAAGAACACTTGAGACAGGTATTGCAATGTTTAAGAGAAAATCAATTGTATGCAAACCTGAAGAAGTGTGACTTCTTTCAACCTGAAATTAAATACCTTGGACATGTGATATTTGGAAAAGGTATTGCTGTGGATCCTTCAAAGATCCAAGCTATTGTAGACTGGCCCGCACCTACTAATGTAGGTGAAGTTCGTAGTTTTATGGGACTAGCTGGCTATTATAGACGTTTTGTAGAGGGATTGTCTAGGATAGGTCATCCTATTACTTCTCTTCAGAGGAAAGGGAAGAAGTTTGTTTGGACAGAACAATGTCAGTTGGCTTTTCAGACTCTTAAAGAAAAGCTAACTAATGTGCCTATACTTATTGTTCCTGATCCTACTAAGGATTTCGTAGTGTGTGCGGATGCATCTTTAGAGGGATTGGGAGCAGTTTTGATGCAAGATGGGCGTGTGGTTGC